>JBAGKK010210688.1:0-22202 GCA_037177015.1 Euceroptres primus | reverse complement strand
CCGGCTCTGTACTGAATGGAAACGGGAAAAATGCATTGTGACACTTGATTGGCCTTCGCAATCGCCTGATGCAAATCCTATCGAAAACGTCTGGGCCTACATCAAGCAGAAGCTCCGTGGAAAACGTGTTAACACTTTGAAGCAGCTCTCCCGACAAATTCGACTCATTTGGAAGGCGCTTCCCCTCGAATACGCCGAAAATTTAGTGGAAAGTATGCCTCGGAGATGCCAAGCAATAATTGATGTTGGTGGTGATTGGACTCACTATTAAACTGAAAGCGCGTTACCTCAGAATGTATTTAATGTATTTATAAGTCAAAAACTGTTGTTAAATCAACTATTTCAAAATTATGCTGGACACGCTCTTACTTAACAGACTGTATTACATTATACAGGTATGTATGATATATATTTTTTTGAATCTAATTCAGTCGCAAAAATTTTAGGTACATTTCTTAACAGTTTTATGTCAGCTTTCATGGTCTTTGTTGTCAGGTCTTAAAAAGAATTTTTATGCGCATTGGAAAGAAATAAAAATATTGCGTTGTTAAAGTTTAGTGCAGGTACTAGCACGATATCTGTTAAAAATGTACATTAAAATTTAAATCTACAGTCAATAGCAGTATTGCACGTCTGTTTCTTTTAGCTGAATAATTTCCTTCAGAGTTATTTTGAAAACTTGTGAGAAACTGGTTTATTTGGTAATCATTTTTTAAGATTCCACTTCTGCAAATAAGTATTCTATTTTCCTGTTTTTGTCAAAAAATTATTTCAAATTAAAAAATTGAGAGAATTTGCATCCTGTCTTCTGGGGCAAATATTGGGCGTATTGAGTATGCACTGAATATAAGTTCAAATTTATCAGAATAGTTTAATTATACAAACAACAATGATTTTGTTTGTTGTATATTTTTCTTTAATATTACATTCAATTTCTCTTCGAAATTTAATCAGGAATGATAAGGACTACCTTCAATGAATGTTCAAAATTTTTACAATGTTCAAAATTAAAAAAAAGGAAAGTTTTTTCGCCCTCTTGAACATCTTAGGTGTTTTGGTTCTGTGTTTCAATTTTTAAAAAAGCCTGCAAATTGTCTAGTGTGGATAAGCGAATAAAATCGTTTTTTCAACAAGTACTTGAAATATTATAAATTATATAAAATATTTAATATGTTGTGTATTTGAAATAGTGGAATTCGGAGAAGACTGGCAAAACTCGACAAGTGAAATGCAGAAAATGAGTAAGCAATGCTTTCACCTCTATTACTAATGAAATTAATCAAATTTAAGAAGTTATGGAAAAGTTTGCCTCAGATAGATTTTCATTTCTGCAAGGATAAATTTATATTATCAGCGGATAATAATTTTTCAGATTCTTGTATACGACCTAAGGTAGATAATCTTTCTTATAATTCAAGTGACGAAAATCATGCTGAATATTATTGCAAAAAGTGTGTACCCACAATTTTTATTCAATTTAATTGTTATTGATTGCAAGAGCTTATTTATTAAAAGCATCACCTAACTTTCATTTTACTTTGTAGGCACTTCGACGACAGAAAGTACTTTCCTGTTCAGGCAAAGAGTAAGAATAAATTTTGTTTATCCAAGAGATTTTTAAATTGAATCATTCTGGTATTAAGTTTATATTAAATTGCAGCGATCTGCGTGGAAGAAGAAAAGGGTGGAGATAGATGGAGATATCAATCACCTAAAAATAAAAAAAAACTACGCAAAAATAAAAAATTTTATCCACAGTGCAGCGATATAGCATCTATCATTTATAAGAAAATATTAAAGGTGTGTAGCTCTAATGAAACGGAGGTATCATTTCATCGGCCGGAAATCGAGCCAGAACATCATTATACTAGCCAGAACATCAATATATATTTTTTATTTGCATAAGAATCACTGATTCATACAAAGAAGTTGCAGCTTAAAATATTAATAATTATAAATACATAAATTCCAAACTTTTTTCAATTATACACCTTCAAAGATCTTAATTATAAATACATTTGCCTTTCTAATATCACTAGCTTCAGGATTATCCAAAATTTTATACCAGGCATTTCTCAGTTCTTCCACAGTCGAACCTTCACTTATATATAATTATCTTTTGGTAGTAAAAGCATGACATTCTATTAATACAGGATATACGTATTCGGAGTTACGAATATCCTGATAGCAGCAATTACAATAATCCCTAAAATCTATCCTGTGCGCGTTATTTTTTATTATCATTCTAGGCTGAAATCTATTCATTAAACGCAATTGAGCCATTACTCTGATAAATCTGAGCGGAATTCTTGTAGTCAAATATTTCTGAGGCGCAAAAGTCAGGTGTGGATAAAGTATGCGAGCCGAGGACGACTGGGCCCTCTGAAGATCTGGTGAAGCCTTTCATCATAGTCTCTTATCCAAGACATTTTATGGTCTTGTAAGGAGGAGAGAGAAAGAGATTCCCATTCGTTCCCAGACGAATTTTCTCAATCCAATTGAGAATTAAACTGAAAACTCGAACCGCCAGCTGAGAGGCACCAATTTCTATTCTAATTGCATATCCTCCAGTACTTTTTGGTGCATGAAAGATTCTCCTAAAAAATGTAGTCTGAATTTTTTCAATTGTATCAAAATATCGTAGACTCCATATGTGAACACCGTACATTAAGACGCTAGTTACAAGGCTTTGGAAAAGTCGAACAATAGGATTCCAGGAGTCAAGTTTCAAACTATGGAATCAGAGAAATCGTAGAGTTTAAAGCTATATTAGATTTACTTACAGCCGCATTCATTGCATTTACAAAAATTGCAGATTGACTGAAGGATGTGCCCAGATAAGTATAACTCTTAACAATTTCCACTTGGGATCCACTGTACATAAAAGGTGGATGTTTTTTATTATGACCATGGCCTCCCTTCCTGAAGATTACAATTTTTGTCTTATCTAAATTGACCTCCAAATCATTTATCTTACAATATTCATATAATCCCTCAAGAATCCTTCTCATTCCCACAAGGGAGTCAGCAAGGATAGCCAAGTCGTCCGCGTATGCGAAAAGCAAAATCTCAATTA
Organism: Euceroptres primus; assembly: GCA_037177015.1. Taxonomy (NCBI): domain Eukaryota; kingdom Metazoa; phylum Arthropoda; class Insecta; order Hymenoptera; family Figitidae; genus Euceroptres; species Euceroptres primus. The sequence goes on along the minus strand of JBAGKK010210688.1, from coordinate 19,126 downwards.
AGTGATCTAACGATACACCTCTGATACATTTAGCAAGCAAAAATTCCTCCAAATCAGCGATTAACAAGGTAAACATCGTAGGACTAAGAACTTCTCTCTGCATAACTCCCTTCGTAATGTTTATGGCTTGGGACACACCCTTACTCCTTTTGACTGCTACATTAGCCTTGGAGTGAAAATCCATTATTATTCTGGAGAATTTCGATCTACATCCTTTTGACATTTTTTTTCCCCATAAGATTTTATGATTTAAAGAGGGAAAAGCTCCTTTGAAATCAACAAATAATACATAAAATTTTCCTCTGTTTAACCTCAGGCGATTTTGAATTAATGAGTTAAGAGTAAACACGTGGTCCATACAACCCCGACCTCTTCTGAAACCCGTCTGCCACTCAGGTAAAAGATGGAACTCTTCGGTCCAATCTATTAGTCTCTTTGAAAGAATTTGTGTGAAGATTTTTGTAATACAATTAACTAAAGCAATGGGACGGTAGTTGGAAGGATCATCAATATCCCCTTTTTTATACAACATAGAACATCAATATACTAGAGCCTAATGGAGAAATTCACTTCTGAAATGTTTGTAATTTCTGGATTTAGTGATTTAAATAAAGCACAATGCAGAATTTGATTAGGTTTTTAAATATCTGCCTTCAATAAAATCTCAGATTGTTTCATAACTTAATTTCATCGAAAATTGTTGTTAGATTGAAAATAATTAAGTATCCCTCGGTTTTACCGAGAAATAAGAGTTTTAGTTCACGTGGAAAACAGAAAATAAGGCTACTACTACACAGTAGAGTTTAAGCAGTCTGATCCAGCTTAGAGAAGCTTATAAAAGCTTTAGTATTCATGGACAATATTAAACTAAAATTGGCCATTCGCCAAGAATCTCTTTATTAATTTTTCCAAAGGATTCATTTTTATGCGATTCATTATTTTTATATTTCCTCTCTAGGAAAAGAAAATTCCATTTAACAGGATCCTCAGTTAGGAAAAATTATTTATTACAGAAAAAGCGGTTTAAAAAATTGTTATTTTGAAAAGAAGTTTTAGTTCTTGAATAAAGCCTTCAAAAGCGAAAATTAGAGTAAAAAAAAATTGTTTAATTAGGTAATGAGATCCTTACAGACGGTACCTACGCAATTAACGAGGAATGTGTAGCTTAATTAGAAAGTGAGTTATTTTACGAAAGGGCTTGCTCTGTCGACAACGGGTAATTAATAGAACGAGAAATTAATAGGAGAAACAGAAGAGCGAGGAAGAAAAGAGTCAAAAAATAAAGAAAAAAAACTATTAAACTTTTTCCCCTTAAATTAAGTTTGTTTCAGAAGTAATTTAAAAATTCCTAGAAGAAATTTTTTGTCAAAACTCAAAAATGAATAAGAATTGAAATACTAAGAAGTCTTTTTTTTTATGAAAACCTTGAAGAAATCAGCAATCTTTGATTTTAAAAGTAATTCAATTTAAACAAAATAAGAATATATTTCATCGTAACCAGTCATCGAGGTACGATCTTATAACGAATAAAGGATACATCATAATGTAACGAAATTACAAATATAACGGTAATAAAAATAATGTGTAAACCATTGGCTAATTACTCGTCAATCTAGCTTCATCTATTCCTTTAAAAAACTTCTCTAAAGATTAGCCGATTTTCCAGACATGTTGATTGGCTTTCCAGCTTTTTTAAGTCCCTCGGTCAACCTTCTACCCAGCTCACCATCAACTTGAGTGAAATTCCTTACCGCACGTTCAACAATGAAGGTTGAGGCTCCCTTCAAACTACCAACCAAATTATCGACCATACGAGTCTTGGCATCCGCGTCGAGAACGTCTCTCCAGAAATTAGTAGCTTGTCCAAAATCGTCTTCATTTTCTGGATCATGGCGATCTACAGTTCCAGAAACTGAGAATGGAGGATCTTTCACCACTGGACATTCCTGAGGACCGTTGAAGCTGTTCGGAAAGTAATTCGGCGCACATCCTTGATTGTGAACAGGCATAAAACCATCTCTCTGATAATTCATTGCCGACATTACCTAAACAAAGAAAGGGAAAAAATATAATTAAATATTATAGGAATTATAGAACACGTGAAATAGGAAGTTCCCGGTTTAAACCTGGGCTGCAGCAGTTTTTTTTTCTGATAACTTGGGCTGAATAAAATTTAAATATTACAGAAGGTATCTTCTGGTCAATAAAGTAATGAATTAATAATTTATGGATCGAATATTACTTTATATGGACAATTAACAGGTAGTTGAAGGTGATTTGGTCCAAGACGGTGCCTGTGAGTGTCTCCATAAGCGAAAAGTCGACCCTGCAGCATTTTATCAGGACTAGGTCCAATCCCGGGAACAAAGTGTGCAGGGTCGAAAGCCATCTGCTCCACATCTTGGAAATAGTTTTCTGGGTTCTTGTCCAAAACGAGTTTGCCCACTGGAATCAGTGGGAAGTCGTTGTGCGGCCAGATCTGCAAAAAGATCAATCATGAATATTAAGATTATTACTAAGCTTCGTTGAAACTTTTGATGAATATGATAATTACCTTTGTAATATCGAAGGGGTTCCACTTGAAGATCTCAGCTTGATTTGGTGTCATTACTTGAATGTAGAAAGTCCAGGTTGGATATCTTCCTTCAGCAATAGCATTGTAGAGATCGCGAATAGAATAATCAGGATCAGATCCGCTCAACTCGCCTGCTTTGTCAGCGAGAATGTTTTTGATTCCTTGGTCAGTCTATTAATGATATATAATTAGATGAAATAATTTTTAAAACGGGAAGGCTTAGAGGTGTCTTGAGAGGGAAGGAGGTGTAAATTAAATCACTTAGCGTCCCTTTATCTCTCAAGAGAGGATGCATTAGCAATTAGCAATACCTTGTAATGGAATTTGCAGTAGACCATTTCGTTGTTGTCGTTAATTAGTTTAAACGTGTGCGAGCCATAACCGTTCATGTGTCGATGACCATCTGGAATACCTCGGTCAGAGAAAAGAAACATCACCTGGTGGGTTGTTTCCGGACGGAGGGAAATAAAATCCCAAAACATATCGGCATCCTGAAACATTATTGCATATTGTAGAAAAAAAAGAGTTAATACTCTGTAAAGAAATTTACTGTTAATATATTAATAAAGAATTAAAAATAGATAAATTGTTTTCATTCTAAACCTTCAAATGAGTCGCTGGGTTTCGCTTTTGAGTGTGAATAAAACTTGGGAAAAAGATAGGGTCCTTGATGAAGAAAATTGGCGTATTATTGCCGACCAGATCCCAAATGCCTTCCTCTGTGTAAAACTTCACTGCAAATCCACGTGGGTCCCTGAAAAAACCAATTTTTTTCTTTTCAACATTTTACATTATCTAATGTAAGGAAAACTGTTATGTGTAAACCTACGAAAAAATATTTTACAGAAATAATTCAGTTATAACGAAATTAATCATTAATTTTAATTTACCTCACAGTATCAGCGGAGCCACTTTCGCCACCAACAGTAGAAAATCTCACAGCAATAGGTGTTCTTTTTCCAATTCCGGAAAACACTTTGGCTTTCGAATATTTCGTGATATTGTGAGTTACCTCGAAGTAACCAAAGGCTCCTGTAAAAAAATCCATGTATGACATTTTAATTTAATTTAATTAAAGTTTAATTAGTAAGCCTAATACTACTTTATACAAAATTTTGAAAATTTAAACTTTGGGACAAAGTTTTTGATTATAAGTTTCTATTGCTTAATATTACTTTATTTTGTAATTACGTTCATTCTGTCCAGTCATGAAAGCCTTACGTGTTCTATAATGGCATGAATTTGCAATTAACAGTGATTCATTATTAAATTGGATTTTTCTTTGTCCACTTTTGCCCACTTAAAATTCATAAAATTCTTGAAATTACTGACGTTTACAGTGAGAAATTCTATTTATCTATGTTATCAAATTTCGCGTTATCAGATATTTATATTATCAGATAATATAAGTTATGACATGCACCAAATTGTCCCTAATCAAAAATGAGAAGAAGAATTTTACTAAGAGATAATGAAAATTCACGATTTTACATCAGCGTTACACAATCTTTTATGTAGATTCAAAGAATAAAATTCACTTTAACTATTATCGATTGCAAAAAAATCTTCTAAGATTCAAGAAATGTTCAATTATTTGTATTTTTTATTTTTAGGAAAAGAAGGCAGATTTTGTAATTAATTTATACACATCTATTAATTTGCAATAATAATTAAACATTTTTGTTATTTTACTTTGTTATTTTGTTTTGTTATTTAATTTACCTGCTCCTTTAGCGTGCACAACACGTTCGGGAATTCTTTCTCTGTTAAAATGGGACATTTCGTCCAAATAAACAAAATCTTGTAGAAGTAAAGGTCCTCGTGGACCAACCGAGAGGCTGCTCTTTTTATTTCCAATGGGGGCTCCATTTCCAGCGAGAAGAACGGGGGGTTCACCCTTAAGAGAGAAAAAAAGAGATTATTTAATATTTTTATGTCTTTCCTGGAAACTCTAAATATTTGAATAAACAGTATAACAATCAGATTTTTATTGATTTTTAAACTTGTGTTGATCTGTTAATAATATGTGAAAGCATTAGAAATTTTTCTTTTGGAAGACTGACAATGACCTTTTCTCTATTTCTCAACGTTCGTTTTTATTTGCAAATCTAATACAAAATCACGTGTTAATGCAACGTGATTTAATCATTCAGTTATGACACTTTTTATTTTTCATTTAACCAAGATTGATCTGTAGAATTATTTATAAAAAAATTTCGTTATAAACTAAAAATTTAAGTTATTTATAAAATATAGTAAAACAATTTTTAAAAGTCCTTATCAAGAAACAAATATTTTACAAATACATTTTATAAATAAAAAAATTTTACAAACAAAGAATAGATATGTACTTGTAATTAAGTAGTTATCTATCTGTATATATCTGTTTATATATAATAAAATACTTGATACATTTATCGCAAGTCATCGCACTGTTCTGAAAAAAGCTGTTCATTATTAACTTATTGTTGGCACCTCTCTCTAATTTATTAGATAATACGACTGTTTAGCTTGTTTTGCTTCACTTCAGTTTTTGGCATGCCAATAATTGGGCTAAGGTGCCAAGAATTGGTTCTCTTACCCTATGGTCTCTTTAAATCAATTTTTATATTCTACCCTTTAAAAACTGTTTTAAGACATTCTTTTATAATTCATTCATTATATCAAATTTAAAGTTCTGGTACATAATAAAGTTTCATTGTTGAATAAAACCAACAGTTTTTAAATTGCAAAAACAAGTTCATTGTCTTCAGAGAAAATACAAAGCACAAGATAGGAAAATAAAAATATGCGCAAGGTACACAAACCTGAGCAAAAATTTAAAAATAAAAATATCAAAAATCCCAATAAAAGGATCATGGTGTTTTAATTTTTCAGAGCTATTTTTAATTTTTATAATGACTATAATGCGTAAATTTATTTTTATTTTTTAAGTGCTGCCTGGTCTTTCAAGGAGACATTATGTAAAATGACTTTCAATTGCATAATAATTGAAATTCTCTGCACTACATATTGAAAATTCTGACTCGTTAATTAGGAAATAAAAAAAATTAATTTTCCTCAATGGCACAGCTAAATATTTATAACAAACAATTTTAAGGCCTCAATTAGTAGAAGATATTTATTTCAAATAATATTTTTTCACGTTTCTAAATAATTCTGAAAAACCATCTTAAGTCATGTTTATATCAAGTGTTCCAAGAAATAATTAAAGATTTATCTGGATTCAAACTAAATTTGAATTATAAAGAAATCCATTCATGGAAAGTATTATCTGGTATTATAGCTTCAAATTGCTTGAAAATTTATAAATCCCAACAAAAACATGGCACATGCAAAAAGTCGGCCAAATTAAAAAAAATTGTACATTACAATTCGTGAGATAAAAAATAGTTTGCCAAGTGAAATATACTTTTTTAAAATAAATAAAAATTATAAAATAAAATAATAGAAAAATTTTAATTTGGCAGGATTTAATTTCAATAAATGTAATGTAAATAACAAAAATAACTTTGTACGATTAATTAATAATTTAATGTAGAAAACCCTGCCAAGTTAAATTTTTTAATAATTTTATTTTATAATTTTTCTTTATTTTGGACAAGTTGTATATTTTACTTGGCAAACTATTTTTTATCACGATTTGTATTGTACGAATTTTTTTTTGAATTTGACCAACTTTTGACATTTGCCATGTTTTTGTTGGGATTTCACAATTTTTTTCATCTTTTAATAATAATTAAACTTGAATATTTTAAAATGTTTTTTCGTTAATCGATCATCAAAATTGAACAATTATTATTTCAAATATTTACTCACCTCTACAGCCAAATCTATTTAACCGATTTGCGTGAAAATTGGATTATTTGCAACATCATATTCTTGATTCACTTTTAAGGATTTTTCAATATATTCATTATTTATAGAGATATTGATTATTTTGTAAAACTTTTTTCCATTTTTTATAAAATCGTAAATATCTCTGTAAATATTGAAAAACCCTTGAAAAAAGTTCAAGAATATGACGTTGCGTATACGACATACAATTTTCATGCAAATCGGCCAGAAATAATAGGTTGTAGCAGGGGGTAAAGATTTGAAATCCTAATTTTTTACGGTTTCCATTGCAAAAGTTTTACAATTTTGAAGCTACGAACTTCTAAATATGGTGAGACTTATTTTTTTAGCACGGTTAGTTGGCGTTTAAATTTTATCAAAATCAGTCAAGAATTACGGCAACAATCCAAAGAACGTTGTATATCCACGAGTGTTCGAAATAAGGATTCTCGGTATAGCATTTTTTTTTTGTACTTGGCGGCGATTCACTACCGCGAATCTTGATATTACTTGATTTTAAGTAAATGTATTGGAACATTCTTTTTCAGTTTATTGAGCTCATTTCAAATGCAAAAATAAGTAAAAGAATCTTATGCTATATATTAAGATTTTAAAAAAAATTTCCTGTGAATTATTTTGTCGAAATAAAACGATTCGAAATCTGTAAAGCGGTTCAGTAAATCTCGAATCAAAAAGATTAAAACAAGTTGCATATCACTGAGGTCAAAAGTCCAGACCGAATAGGAGGTCATATTGTAGGTGTGGTATATCTGAATAACCAAATTGAATATTAACAGCAAAATATAGTATTGCCAAACAGTAATTATAACAAAATCGGAAATATAATAAGGATTTTAAACTCCAATATGCGCATGGAGCAGTATTAAAAATAAAATTATCTTTCCTGTTGATAAGAGAAATATTCAGGGTCAAATTAATTTGTTTTCCTTGTTTACAATCAAAGAGAAATGTAAATATTTCCCACCGAAATTTATAGTAAATAATACTCTGAACTCCTTTTTAAAAATTTATTTCTAGTGAAGTCTAAAAGGCTCACAACGTTTTTATCCTTGTGAAGAAAGAAGATGCAATAGCACGCAATCTAAATGCAGGCGTTCAAAGCCGGTTTAAAAAAAAACACCGATAGAGAAATGCGCAACAAGCTGAAAACAAGGAAAAACTGTAAAAAATACTTTACCTGGACGGATTTCTTGTATTTATTAAGTTGCTCCGCAGCTGTATCTCTGGACATGTTGTCGTCTATGCAACTCTGACAGTTATAAACACCCAACTTTGATAAAACTTGAAATAAACAATTCCTTGTTTCTACGTAGCGTTCCTCCGTAAATGTATTTGTGGAATAACAAATCAATTCAGGCGGCCGGAGAGTTTTTATAGCTTCTGTCAGACAATGATTGGTTCCATTAGTTAGAGTAGGGAAAAGCGGGCTCTCTTGAAGCAAACAAATGAGTCCAATCTTCATACAATATACAATTAAATAATCTCGAACATACTCTATCTGTAAAATTTTGTAACACAAATATTTTTCACATTTTTATTCTCAGATTATCCTTTGAGAAATATTTTTAAAAAAATACAAAAATGTCCTACATAACCTCATTGTCAGATATGTCAAATAGTTTTCTTTTTAATCAAGAAAATTAAGTATTTTAAAACTTCCCCCTGGAATAATTTTAAAGCACAGTTAAAAACTATTTGTAAAAAATTGTTTTGTAATAAACAAAAATAAAAAATTCTATAAATATTTTAATGAAAATGATTTTAAAAAGTACATGTGAAGTAAGTACTTGCATACTGAGAAGTACCTAATTTTTTAATATTTTTTAAGGGTATTTGATACATAATGACGTCACGAATTACCAACCAATTTTTTATTTACATTCAGCGGGTTTATTAAGAGAAAAATGCACATATAATGCTAAAATTTTAGGAAATGATAAAGAATACATTTATGTATCGATGCCTGGTGCGTTGTAGTTTTCATTTTGAAAAAAACAATTTTCAAAAATAATTTTTTTTCCAAAATAAAAACTGAAACGCACCAGACATTGATTCCTTGATATATTCCTCATAATTTCCCAAAATTTCAGCACTATATTTGCAATTTGCTCTTAATAAACCCGCTGATTATAAAAAATCGGTCGGTAATTCGTGACATCATTAAGTATCAAATACCCTTAAGAAAAATGTTTTTAACCCAACCAACAGTGACACCAATAATTTAGTGATAATGATCCTAGGTTTTTAAAGAAGCATTTAGTGAATATCTAGGGAAATTGGGACCAGTAAAGTACTCTCACGTTTAGTCATACACATACATATGTTATCCATATGTACAATGTCATATATGTCAGATCGAACATAACCTAAAACCAGTCTCTGTAAACAAATATGACAAATATGTATACATTCCATTTTTCACATAAATAACAGCAAAGTTAAAAAACCAAGTACCTAAACAGTGTAAACTTTATAAAAAATAACTAAAAAATTCTAGTTCATGTAAGAAAGTTTAGAATATCTAGTGAATGTTATTGAAAAGAAAATGGGAACCCAGTGGAAAAAATATTTATTTTGGTTTGCGCACGAACACGTGGATTTTCGAATGGCTGAGATGGAATCAATTCTCGATATGTTTAAAATAACAGTAAGAACAATTTTGAAGCCAAAAGAGCATCCTTTTTGGATCGTTGAGTTACCTTCTGTGGATGCTGTCCATCAGATTGCCAGCAGAGCTGTTTCCCTTCGTTGTTGTTTGGAACTCTGGGCAAAGTCTAAGGATCTCGAAACTCTCCACGGTTGTTTAAAATCGTATACTAATGACAATATCGAACAGTACAGGAAACAGTCTTTTAAAATTAATGTCAAGACTTTCTGTAAACATTTTTCGCAGAAAGAAAAAGTTGCGAAGATTGAATCATTCAATTATCTCCCGCTGGAAGGTTGTGTTAAATTGGACAATCCTGAGCTGACCTTGTTTTACATCGAGTATTATGGCTTGGATCCTAATTGCATTCCTCAGAAACCTTTCCACCTGTTTTTTGGAAAGTGGATCACCGATGGCCAGAGGGATCTCATCCAGAAATTCTCGCTCAAAACTCGTAAATTCATAGGTACAAATTTTTAGTTACGTATTAGTTTTGAATCATGTTTATCATAATATTCTACACATGTCAGTAGCTTCATAATTTTTCTTATTTCTTTACAGGAAATACTTCAATGGACCCTCAGCTGTCCCTGATGATGGCGAATCAAGCACAAGTACGAAACGGTGACCTGGTCTTAGATCCTTTTGTAGGCACTGGATCTCTTCTCATTGCAGCATCACAGTTTGGTGGCTACACCATAGGAACTGACATAGACTATTTAATGCTCCACGGTCGAACGAGGCCCAGTCGAATATCCCAAAAAGCCAGAGACATCGATGAAAACGTAGCTGCAAACATGAATCAATATGGAATAACGTCTTATTTTGTAGACGTCGTAGTAGCAGATTTCTCCTGTCCTCTCTGGAGACAAAACGTTAATCTAGACGCAATTATAACTGATCCTCCCTACGGTGTGAGAGAATCAACAGAACGAGTAGGATCAACGAAAACTGGTTCGACTATTGAGGCGCACCAGGTTGCTACCCACATTCCCTCAAAAGTAGTTTACGACTTGAATGAAATATTCCAAGATTTGCTGACTTTTTCAGCGAAACATCTGAAAATAAATGGCAGACTCGTGTGTTGGTTTCCGTTGTTTAAGGAGGATCATTCCGAAGAATTCGTCCCCACAAATTCTTGCCTACAGTTGCTAGCTAGCTCTGAGCAAATACTTAGCACAAATACTAGTAGACTCTTGTTGACTTATAGGAAAGCAAGGGAACCACACCCGTGAATAATTGTATTCCATTAGGGTAATTTGATACTATGGAATTTAATACTGTAATACTTTTCAGACTGGTTTTGTAATTTAAATAAATAAATGAATCTGATACTGGTGTTGATTGTTCCTAGCAACAATTTGAGACTTGATCGATTCATTTTTATTCGGTTTCAAACGATTGGACTGACCCAAGGGAACAATAATTGTGCTTACATCTTGATAATTTCCTGTGTAACTTTATTAATGCCGTTGCAGCTTCACGCGAGCCAGGTACATTCCGCGTTCGACAATAAAAGCCGAGTTAAACATGTAATACATAAAATTCTCTAGAGCCAATTTTTCTACGTGTTTATATAAACGCGATTTCAATAGTGTAACCTTATCTTTGGTAGAAGGTTCAAGAGAAAGAAGTGCAGAAAAATCTCCACCGCTGACATTCTAGCTTTTTCTTATCGACGGCGAGAAGTGAATAACGCATCAAGTAAAGGACGCCGATAACGACATTACATTATTTACACAAGCCGACTGTTCGAGATTCAAAAACCAAATCTTTCCAGGATTTTTGTTAATGAGGTCAAATCGCCTTTCGAACCCAAAAAAAAAACTGAAAAATTCGCCTCTTTATAAAAGCTATTCCTGATTGCTTCTATCTATAACTATTCTTTCAAATTTCCCTGCATAAACTAGAAAACTGTCGGACGGCGATTCGCATTGGAAAATCAGTCTCGAACAATCTCCGACGCACTCAACTCAAAATTGCACACATCCCTGTCACGGGCGTGTAATATTATATGTGCTCATAAATTACACGATTCGCGAATAAATTATTAATTTATCTCTATAAACGATTTACAATAGACCTTATCATGCTGGTAATCGATTCGTAAGCATATTATAAACAGATAAATATATGTATATATAATATAAGTATTTATACATATATATCTCAAATTAAAAAAAAACTAATATTCTTCTAAGATTCATCGAACGCGTTATCAGATTGCGATTCGTGGACATTGTTTCGAAGTTAGCAGATGTTCTTTAGAGATAAATCATTAAGAAAGTCCAAAAAGACCCTTCAGTAAAAATCATCGCTGGCAAAAACCAAGATCTTGTATATATATTCTCTAAAAAAAATTCAACAAAGTAGTCCTGTACACTACGCTTATCGCGGCATTCCTAACATATACGTAGCTACACCTAAATTCTGCGAGCTGACTCTCGTAGCAGCAAACTTCTGTCTGATCTTCCTGTCGATGTGGTACTCACAAAAAAAGGAGACTGCTTTTTCACGATTCTTTTTTAGTCCGAATTCGACTAAGGTTTTTCTTTTTTTCTGGTCAAACGACAGATCGTTGCGAAGTGGTGGTAGCTAGGCCGGGCATCCTGGAAAGGAACTCTTGGTTTCTATGACAGACTAGGTGTTGATTGGAGCAGAAGTCGGACATTGAACTTGCCAAACGATCAGGTGACTCTGCTCGCCTTGCTCTTCGGAACTCGAAACTGCGGATGCATTTGAACGCTCGATTCCTTCCTCAGTTTCTTCGCCGTCACCTAAAGCAGAAATTGATCTTTTTATTTCATCCAGGATTGGTGAAAATCAATGGAAGAGAATGCAGAGCACAGTGATTTTCAGCCTTTTATACAACACGATGCAAACTAGTCAACAGGATGGGTGAAAAATGAAAAGTTTAGAAATCAAAGACTCTTCAGTATAAAAATCATTTTCTCAGATTGCTTATTAATTAAAATTATCAGATCTTGGAAGTTTGTGACTTCTAATTTTCTTTTTCAACACACATTACTAGTTAAGAATCAGCTCGTTGCCCGCTCAACCCCCAGAGAGTAAAAGGAAGTCGGGAGGGTTAAAGTCGGGATCTTAACGAGTTCGAAAAGAACAGAAATCAACTATCTATGTACACAAAAGAACAGATTGTCCTTCTTTAAAGAAAGCAAAATAATTTTTCCGAACTCCAAGGGCATAGTTTGGAAAGAGTGCTGAACAATTAATTGGAAGTGTAGACAACTAAGGCCTGGATTAACATCGTCAAGTGTCTTGGCTCCTTGGTAAATAAAAAATATCTGTACATTTGCAAGCGTCAGAATTTTATGGTTAGATACGTCTAACTACGATTGCAGATGCTGGTTAGTTTTGTCTCGAGCGAAACATTCAAAAAGAAGACGTTTCTCGTCAATGGACGGTCAACTGGTATTAGAGTTTAGAGCAAAGAGAAGAGAAGTTCTCAAGCGAATGCCAGAATTGAACTTCGAACTCGAAAGAAAGTGAGTTCGTAGTTTATACTCTCTGGGGGCATACCTGACCATCTGCCACACAATCAGATGTGTTGCCACGTCACTCTCGTCCTCAGCTTCGTCTGCTGAAATTATCAATCACACATCACCCCAAAACATTGATAGACTCCAGAAAAAATTCAAAAATGTATGAAAATAAAACAAATTTAAAAATACAATCAACCATGGAAAAAAGGAGGTAATTCTCAATTAATCTAGAAAATATTGTAACGCCTTTGATTGTTTCTTACCGACTCTGAAGTCGATGTAACCTTCTCCACCAGATAAGACTAACATCGCTGGTTGAGATCCATCCGAAATCGCACTGTGACCTCCATGTCCTAAAATAAATAAATTAATCACTAGAAAATAACTTTTGAAGGTCATATCTTCAAAACTATTAGAGATAGAACATTCGATTTTTTTAAATTTCACATGGAATACTTTTACAGATTTTAAGGAATTCTAGATGCTCAAAGTTTGGAGCCTTTTTCCAATTCCAAACTACAGAGTTTAAGCCAAAGAAGTTCTACTTTGGAATTATTTCCATGAAACAGTTTTCATTTTCTAATTAAATCCCCAACATACCAGGAACGGCGACGAACATTTTTACAGCATCCCTGTGTCCATGGAAGCTAAGCTGAGCGTGAGCCATACTACAGTAAGGCACGAAGCTTCCTGGAGTCACTCCATGATCAGAAGCGAAAACTCGAACTCCAACTCCTGGAGCTTCTCCTTTTCCTCCTCTTGTTTGTGCTCTCGACACCGTCATGGATCCACCAGCACCTGAATTTTTTTTTAAATCATAAAATTATACTAAAGTCCTTTAACCTTAGATGAAAACCAATGAAAGTTACAATTACTTTCGGAAAGAGGAACAGAAATGATAACCCCATTTCCAGTTCCGATCCAGAGTCTGTTCGAGGAGATGAGCAGGGCAGTGATTCTGACGAATGAGAAACCGAGTTTTCCAGTTCCGAGCATCTTGCTGACGTAGGGTTCGATATCCACATCCTGCAGATGCTGATACGTGTGGGCATGATATAATCTCAAGGTCGAGTCAAGCCTGATGCTGACCCAGACACCTTCACCTAACCAGGCTAGTTGTCTAACCTGCGACTCCCGACGAGGATGTGCGTCCACGGAACACTGCAACAAATGGAACACTACGTTTTTACATATTTGACTCCATATTTATTTCATGCCTTGACATAAAGAATGATCAAATTCCCGGATATAAGATCCTCCATAGCACGGAATAATCCATTTACATTCACGGAAAATTCCATTGGAACATTGGGAATATTCCAGCAATATTGCAAGAAACTTAAAATGACCTACATTGGGAATATTTCCGGGGAATTCTCCGGGAATATTCCTGCAGAATATTGGAACATGACCCTGAATGTGCCCTGATTGTTCCTGCGGAATATTCCCGGAACGTTGCCCTGGAAACGTCTTGAATGTTCCCGTGGAATATTCCTGAAAAATTGCCCCGAAAGTGCCCTCAATGCTCCTATGGAATATTCCCGTATCGTTGTCCCGAAATAAACTAGAAAATTTTTAACTTTTTCGCTCGCAGAAGATTTAATAATAAAAATGATGCTAGGATTCTTGTGCTTTATTTTATAATCTACATATTATATATGGGGCATTATTTCTCAAGTGCACCCACCCCAAAAACAAAACAAAAATATTTTTGATTTTAAAAAATGTTGGCTAAATTTTGAATTTTTCAAAATTTTTTTGTTTCATTCGAAAAAATTGGAAAAATCTATCGAAAACGATTGGGTCAAAAATTATTTTTGCCGTTTAGTATATTACATAAATTTTAATTGTTTCTTTTTGGCCTTTTATGGCTATTAATACAAATTTTATTTCATCAGAAGAGAGTCAATTTATGCAGATATCTGCTATATCGACCTATTGATGAAAATTCTTTTTATAAACTAATTTTTAAAACGCGAAAAACAAGTTCACAAAAATGAAATCAAATCCGGCTAGTAGTGATATTTTTGTGAACTTTTTTTTTGCGTTTTAAAAATTAGTTTATAAAAAGAATTTTTATCAAGAGGTCGATACAGCAGATATCTGCATAAATTGACTCTCCTCTGATGAAATAAAATTTGTATTAATAGCCGTAAAAGGCCAAAAAAATAATTTAAAAAAAAGATATTTATATCCGAAATAGAGGCTCTTTGCGCAAAGTAGAAAAATTTTAACCCCTCTATTTCGGCGAGTTTTTAACCAAACTGATCAAGCTTTTTTTTTTGCAGTGCTATATCCAATAAGACTAAACTTTTTATAAATTTGAGCCCGATCAGAGAATTTCATTTTTTGGGGTGGGTACACTTGAGAAATAACGCCCCATATATACATTCTTAAGAAACTACATAACATTTTTACAATATCGGTAATATTTTTACAATGATGTTTTTCAATTTTTTTACGAGGTCTAGAGAATTATACACAGACATTTTTTTTATTATGATCCTATTACAGTATTCTTTTAAATTAACGATAAGGTACAGTCTACATGTTGAAAATTCGAAATTTATTCAATTTCTTAAATACTAAAATTCGAAAGATTGGCCGAAACATAATTATGGCGAATTCATCGGACTCAGCTAAGCCAATCAATGTAAAAAACTCCTCGACAATTATCTGATATTGTATTTGAGATAAATTTCCTAAGTTATTGGCAGGTTTCAAAAATTTCTCAATTTCTAAAGTCAAAGAAATTTTAGTTTTTTTTTTTTAGTTTGCAATTATAATAAAATATTGTTAAAAAACTCGAGAAGCGAAGGCTAAAGAGAATAAGGTGTGAATTAAATAGAGCATTATTTAGAAAATATAATTTTAATTTTACATCATTATTATCCAAAGTAAAACTCGAAACCTATAACAGTATGAAATATTATTGATAATTTATACCTTTTTAATTTGGTATACTCCTAGAAATAGTAAACATAAAATCTTCTTTCTTTCAGTTCATCTAATGTCAATTAAAAAATTCAACTTATATTTTCAAATTATATCCAAACATTATGGCTCGCAGGAAATAACAGTTCCTCAATTTCGAAAGCGTTTCTGTAAAAAATTGCTATTTCATTTAATTTTCAAAACATTATTTCTTAATTAAGACTTTTACAATCCCTTTTAAAATTAATATAAAGTATATTATACAGCAGATAAAAATATGTTCGCAATGTTGAACTCCAAAAAAAGTTATCACATAATAATGAATAAATACTAGACTAAATTAATAATGAAATAATCAAACTGAAAAAAGGGTGGCTCACCTGAACGAATAATTTATACGAAATTTATTCATATAATGTTTAGAAAGATGTTCATGCTATGTAACCTCTGAGAATATCAGAGAAATTAGAATGAGACTTGTATGCTGTATTCCATTTCAAGTTTTTTTGTTGACATTCTTCTTTCTTGATCTATTCTATGACTATCATTTTCTGCAAATTTATTATCTAACTCAAACGATAATAATTTATATAGATTAAAAAAGAAATTATAATATTATATCTAAATGAGTTGTATTGATTATTCTTCTCTATAAAATTGATGGCCAAAAAACCTTGCAATTTCGATATTTCATTGTTGTCGCTTTTCCGCAATGCTGATTGGATTTTTAAAATAATTTGAAACTTAGACCAAGTTCAAGTCATACATGTGTTTTTGTTTTCAAATTTCAAAAAATACAAGACTAATTGAGAAATTAAATAATTCAAAATGGAAAATGCGTGATTATGTTTCGTAATTTTAATACAAAAAATATAACTTGAGAAAATTTCTGTTTCGAAAATAATTCTGAAGAGAGAAAAATTAAGAGAAGTCGAATTTAAAAAGAAACTAAATTAGAGATCTTTCTGACTTAAAAATACATTAGTTGGACTTTACAAGCTTCTATTTTGAGAAAACATTATTTAAGGGTGTTCTCTCCATACAGTCAACTGCAAAATTAATCAAATCTTTATGTTGATTTATATCAAGGAAAATGAATCTTCAAAATTATTTGTAACAAATATTTAAAATGGGTAATTTAGAGTTTTTTGGACAAAAATAGCTTGGGTCATAATTGTTTAATTAAAAATAGTTATTTGGATATTTGTTTCTTCGGTTAGGAATTTACATATCTCAATGAACTACTTTATGCAAAGAAAAATTATAATCTTTGCAAAAAAAAGGTTCAAACATGAGTGGTTTTTCCTTCGCCTAAGACGAAGGAAAAAGCACAAGTATTTAAATAAATACTCTTAAATAAACAATTATAACTCAAACTATTTGTTTATGTAAAATGCTTCAGTTGCTCTTTTAAAATTCGTTAGAATTATCAAAAAGTTCTTTTTTCTTGATTTTATAATTCGAGAAAAAGATTGATTAATTTTCAGTTTGAATGTACGGGGAAAACATTTGCTAAAAAGCCATGTTCAAATATAAATCCTTCAATTTGAATAGCTTCAATTCTAAAAACTTGGAATTACGAATTAAGGAATTACGAATCGAGTCTTAAATTTTCAAAGTTTTCAAGTTTAAAAATGTTTAATTATTTCGAAATTGTTAAATATCGCTTTTTAGTAATGTCTTTTCTTCATAATTGACTCATCTCCAAATTTTAAAGATTGTAATTTTATTTTACTTTTTTAATTTTAAAGATTTATGATTATTAAAAGTCAAAATTGAAAGCAGAGTTGAGATAATTAGCACGCGTAGCGCGTGAAATGATCTAGTAATGACAGAAAATGAATGAAGTAACCTACGGAAATAATTTCCTTTGAAAAAAATTGGTGTTCGCTTATTGCTCTTTTTTTCTTTAAGAAGCACGTATATTTTTTGAAATTTACAGAAAGTTATTACCTATCCATTAAGTTATATCACAATTTATCAAAAAAGGTGGCCTTAGAATAATCCAAGAAAAATATCGACCAGAAACTTGAGGATTCGACACATCATTGAAGTCTATTCTAATTTCTCCAAATTTGTCAGAGAGGTTGCATAACCTGGATATCTTTTCAAACAATATCGGAATAAACTTTACATAAATTATTCGTTCTGGTAAGCCATTTCTTTCTCATTTTAATTTGTTCGTTACTAATTTAGTCTCACATTTATTTTTTGTATAACAGCATTTTTCGGAGTTTCATTCATCATTGTAAACATAATATTTTTTATATTAATTTTCGGAGATTGTGAAAAAGTCTAAGTCACGTGATAACGTTTTTAAAATAAATTATACGTTAATTTCTTACAGAAGTACTTTTGAAATTAAAGAACTAATATTTCCTAAAAGTTAACAACTTTAAAAATATTCTAAAAATATAATAGATGAATTTTATAAATTCAACATCAGAGGAGCTCAATGAGAATAGTATGTTGCATTACAAGGGATGAAATACAGCGATTGCAACGAGTGTAAAGTTTGATGCCCGAGCGAAGCGAGGGCTGCACTCACACGAGTTGCGATCGTTGTGTTACATTCCGAGTAATGCATATTATTTTTCACAGCAAATCTATTGAAAATTCGAGTTTCGGTACCTGTAGAGCGGGTTGAAAGACGGTTGAAACATTTTGTTTCAGCCCTAGGGATGCAAACATCGTGTTTCAACCCGCTCGACAGGTACCGGAACTCGAAGTTTCAACAGAGGCGCGATGAAATATACTATTTCGATACTGTCAGACGCAATGTGCACAGAAAATGAACGGATTTATCGAGAAGATAATAAATTTGACTTCTAGCACAAGACATCAGGCGAAATACTGTCAGTAGCTTCAGAGACTCGCTGTGGCGCTCATATTGGTTTTGGCGCCATATTACAAATTACAATAATTTTTCCTTTCATGTTAGAAACGAAAAGTTTATTCTTTTATATTTACTTTTAGTTGAAAAACAGAACAAAAATTGTCACTTCACTTCATTTTGTCAAATTGTCACATCACTTCATCACACTTCGAAACTTTTATCTATGCTATCTTCCGAATGAAAAAAAAATGCATTTTATTAATGTTTTATCATAATTATAAAATATTTGTAATATTTTTCATTATGAAAAGTCTATGATTGCATGAAAAGGTAAATTTAATTAATAATATATCTATTTTTTTACTCTTTTTTTATGTATATCAATATTTGTAATATTTTTCATTATGAAAAAGTCTATGATTGCATGAAACGGTGAATTTAATTAATAATATATGTATCTATTAAAACTTGGTATGTTTTATATTTTTTCTATTAACTTTTAATTTTATATAACATTTTATTAATTTTAAAAATTTATTAATTTTATTAATTTTTATTAATTTTATTAATTTTATATAACATTTTGTAAAATTTTTAATTCGTTTTCAATATTTCCAAATAACTTTTTTAATTGCATAAAAAATGTTACAACAATTATAAAAATTTAACATATATTCGTTATTTTTTAATGTACATTCATCTCGCCCTACTGGGCCGGTTGTTCTTGTGCCGGCTTCACGGTTGTTCACGCTCGACTGTTTTTGTTGGGGGGG
>JBAGKK010210582.1:0-22204 GCA_037177015.1 Euceroptres primus | reverse complement strand
TCTTAATAAACCTGCTGAATGTAAATAAAAAATCGGTCGGTAATTCGTGACGTCATTATGTATCACATACCCTTAAACATCTTAGTGCTTTCTGTTAATAAAAATACACCAGAAAAAAAATTTGTAATTGGAAAAATAAGTAATTAGCATATTTTTTAACTGCTGATTTCATTTTTACTTTTTTTCTTCGAATTTTTTTAATTGGAAGTGTAAGTAAATAGCATATTTTGTAACTGCTTATTTTATTTTTACTTCACTTTCCTCGAAAACAAATGATTCCTTCCACTTATTATATATTCGCTTTTATTATTGTCTCCGTAGATTTCTTAACCTATGTTTTTAAAATGTTTTTTAATGTTTTAAATGGTTTTTAAATGTTTTTTAAAAGTCAAAAATGCAAAAACAAGCCGTTACAAAATAAGCTAATCACTTATTTTTAAGGCCGAAGATATTGTTGCGGAATTTTCCGCACAACCTGCACACATCACAAAAGGGGGACAGACTATTGTTACCAAAAATTCCGTAACAATAGCCTTAGACCATACTACTTTTTTGTGCTAGTTGTACGGAAATTTCCCTAATACTAGATACTGCCTATTTTTTAATTCTTCCGATTAAAAAAAATTTCCGTTGTATTTTTAATAACGGAAAACACTCGGGTGTTTAAAAATATTATCAAAGCCAAGTAAAAAAATAATAATTTCAAAAAATACAAAAGTAATTACTTTCAAAACTTGCTGCCTTCCTTTTTTCGATTCTCTAGACTTGTCCATTTTTTTCTAGTGTATTTTCACTATTAAAAAGTCCTTAGAAGTTAAATAGATTTTTTAATGCTATTTGAAAAAAGATAATTTGAAAAAATACGAAAATGACTTTTTGGAAAACAGGCTATATCTTTGTCTTTCATTACCTAGACTTAAAAATGTTTTTCCTAGTGTATTTTTAAGGAAAACGCCTTCAGATATTATAAATATCTTGTAAAGTCAGCTGAAGAAAAATAACTTAAAATAACACAAAACTCAGTTTTTTTTAATTTACCGCGTTTAAATTTATGATTTCCCTGGCTTATCAAATTTTTTTCTAGTGTACTTTTACTTTTGCCTTAAATATCTGAAAAAATTCTTTCATTGTTCCTGTAGAATTTAAAATTGCTTTTTGAAAACAGGAGTCTATTAAACGTAAATTAATTCCTAGAGAACGTTAATTAAGAGGCTCTAAAAATTTTGGGAGACAATTAAGACTTCCAAAAACGTAAAAAAATAGTACATACAAAAATAAGAAATTTTTCAGACACATTTTGCTAACGCGTAATCAGAAGGCGTTCTTTAATCGACATCAAATTAATTATACTTTTTCAGGGCCCTAATACACTACTTTTCTACATAGTTCCAATTTCGATTTCCAAAATTTTGTTTTTTCGGCCCACCCTACTATTTATTCTCTGAAGATAGTTCGACCTTATTTCCCAAAATTCGAATTGCAAATCCTAAAGGATTTTTAAAGAAAAAAATATAATTAATTATGTAGCAATTATTACAATACACATTTTCATGAAAATTTTTGAAATTTTTTATGCATTCACTATGTATTTGTGGATTTTCCGGAAAAATATCAAGATTTTCATAAATATCTCGTCAAATTTGAAAATGCTTTTTGAGTTTTAAAAGGGAATAAGAATAGAAATGAGTTATGTAAGGAAAAAAAGGGAATAGAAAGATTCTTCGAGTTTCAGGGCGAGCAACGTACGAAAGAAAGAGAAAGAGAGTGAGAGTGATAAAAAAAAGAGAAAAAGAAAGAGAGAAAGACATTTGAGAGTAAGAGGATGAATGAAAAATTCATGTTCCTCTAAAGTCGTACGTGTTCTCCTCGAGAACGAGTCGATATCGATTTTCTGCCAATTACTGCATTTCCTATAAATTTTTCCTTTTGATCGACGAAACGACATGAACGAAGATCATTAATCGCCAGCGTCGATCTTTAAGCCTCGACTTTCGCCATTCTTTTGTCGATTTTATCTTATTATATATCTACAGATCTACACTCTACCCTACCATTGGTTATATTTGTGGATTCATTGTCCCTTGCAGGATATTATATTTCAACAGAAGCGAATTCGAAAATAAAAACACTCTGGAAAATACAATCGTTCGATCGTCATTTATCGACCTTACCATTCGATTAAGATCTGCAGCCGTTCGAATGTAATTATTGACGTTTAAAAAAAATCAGTAAAGAACGCATATTATAAATTCAAATGCAAAAAGTTTTAAAACTGCATTTCTGGTTTTTATTTCTTTTTAAAAAAGAATCATGTTTAATGAAATAATATAAATACTGATGAAGCTAATTCATTTTTATTTAAAAATATATTTTTGCTGTTTTATAATTCTTTTATTTATAATTTAATCTTTAATATTTAAAAATCATTTTGTAAATATTAACAAAAGCCAAGAAAATATAAATTATTCATAAAAACATTTTTGAAACTAATTTTCTGACATTTGAAACATGACAAGACGTTTGTCCCTATGAGAAAACCGACGCCATTTGGATTCTTTGAGATTCGAAAATTTGAGATTTGATTCGATCGTGCACTCGAGAATAAAAACTTAAAATTTTTTAAAACAGAAAATCACTTGCTAATGATAATTAAGGATGTGATAATGTTTGATTAAATACAAAAAGTTTTAGTGTAATTTGAAGTTCTATTTAGTTTTTGTCCTTTATGATTGCACTCAGAAAAAAGTTTTTTACATTCAAACAAAATTTTTTTAAATCAAAAATATAATTGCATTGCTATGGGGTCAAAAAATATTTGCTTGATTCAAACAAATATTATTTAAATAAAATAAAATTTTGTTTGAATCAAACCAAGTTTCTGCTGCTCAAACAAATATTTGATTCAAACAAAATTTTTTCTCTATTTAAATAATATTTGTTAAAAAACGATTTTTTTAACTTGAAAATAAGTTTTATCTGAGTGTTACATTATTTTATTATTAAAATTTAATTAATTAAATTCATTTGTAATAAAAATTTCCTTAATTATTATTGTCACTGTAAGGAACAGTGTTACCATCAGAGTAAAGTAATTGTACTCTCTACTTTAACTTTCTCATCTCCTAAAACTTTCTTATAAATCTATTGTCAACAACCTTCCACTTCTACCTTGAGTTGATAAAGAAATTCTCTCTAATGCAATTTAAAGATTACATTCTGTACAAGTAAAATTGTTTTAAAAAATATTTGTACATGATTTTAATTTTTATTAATAATAATTTAGAAAAAATATTACACTTCACAATTATAGTTTGAAAAAATAATGCAGAAAATATTCACATAATTTTGTAAAAGACTAACAGTAAATTCAAAAAACTCTTGAGCTTTTCTTGAAAAAACGTTTTTTTCTCTCTTTGTAATCGATTTTAATAAAGTCATAACAATGACGTATACAAAGTTTACAATAAAAAAATCACTCTCTCTCTCTCTCATTCATATTCTAATACACACACATTTACAGAGGCATTTTTACGTTAAGAATTTTACATCACATGCTGACAAGTCACATTTACATAATTATTTTATAATTATTGACATCGTCGATTATACGCCCTATCAAGCGAATCTTATATCAACTTTAACAGACCTCCAAAGATTATTTATAAATTATATAAATATATAATTCATTTAAATTTTTCAGAAATGATTGATCTTTAAAATTTAATGAAAATACCCAGGCGGAAAATTTATGGATAATTTATCGATAATGGATTATCGATAGTCACTATGTACAAAATTATGCCTAATTTTGAAAAACTGAAGTTATCAAAATATTTGAAACAATTGACAGCTACATCTAGTTGTCATTTGTTTCAAATATTTTGATAACTTTGATAACTTTGATAACTATTTTGACAACTACATCTAGTTGTCATTTGTTTCAAATATTTTGATAACTTCAGTTTTCCAAAATTATGCATAATTTTTTATATAGTGACTATCGATAATCATTATCGATAGATTATCCATAAATTTTCCGCCTAGGTAGTAGTTAATAAAAATAATACAAAATATTATTACAATATAAATAAAACATATTTGAGTTTCAATTTTAAATTAAAATAATTTCTTTGATTTCAAATCATTTTTCCACTACTTTACTTAATAATACTTACAGCTTTTCCAAAAGAATCACTCAATGTCAAAATTCATCGGATATAATGACAAATATATTTATTATTTACACAATTAAATTTAATTTAATAAACTGCCTTATACTTTATATAACAAAAATGTTTTCATGCCCAAGGAGGCCTGCACAAAAAAACAGATTATTATCATATATCATATCCATTCTCTGAAATAATTGAAGACCAACAGTTTTAATTATCTTCAATTTTCAATCAAAGAATTTTTCGGATATCACTCTGATACTCAAATAACCTTTCAAGTTCAAAATGTTCAGAACGATCATTTCCGAATGAGATTACAAATTTTCTGTCTTTTTTTTTTCTTTTTCACTGTCAATCACTCGTTGGGTCCTTCAATGAATAGGTTCCCATGTCTTTATTTATTATCCTTTTTTTAAATCCAGTTGTCAAAAATTGGCAGTCTTAGAAACAGAATTCCAACCATGGAATCCTATTACAGTTGAATAAAATGAAAACTCCTATTTTCATTTTTTTTTAATCACTGCTGTTCAATCAATGAAAATGGAATTTAGGTATTTATGACATAAGTTATCCAATCGACAGTTTTGGCAACTCTGTGATAAATTCCAGGCTGTCCGGGCTGAGCACATGAATAACCAGCTGATACAATTCCTATGAGATACCATCTTCCAGTTTTTTCAAGCATTAATGGTCCACCACTGTCTCCCTGAAATTAATTTAAATTTTATATTTTTCAGGTAAAATACCTAACTAAAAAAAATAATGTTTAAATGTCTATTTTATTCCTTCAAAACTTTGCTGCATTATTCTTCTAATTTTATTGTTCCTTTATTCTTATTTTTATTATTTTAAACGAAACTTTTTTAACTGTAAGGCTGTTTAATTCATAAATGAAGGAATAAGTAAAAATTATTATATTATTTATTTGTTAAATTTAACTTGGCTGTTTAATTCATAAATGAAGAAATAAATAAAAATTATTATATTATTTATTTGTTAAATTCAACTTCCTTTACCTGACAGGAATCTTTGCCGCCACCTCGATAACCAGCACACATCATTTCATCATAAATGACAACATTGATGCCATTAGAACGATGCCACCTTTCACAAACTCTATTGTCAATAACTGGTACGTCCACTGCTTGAAGAGTTTTTGGCCTTAATCTCGAACCTGGACAAAAAGTGATAAAATTGTAATTGTAAAATAAAAATTCAAGTTTTCTTTCTTGATTCCAAAATTATTTGAAATCTGCTGTAAAATTAGAAAATAGTTCTAAATCTTTCTCTCCACTTATGTTTATCAAATGAATTTGATCAGAATTAAATAAATAATAACCTGCTTGAAGAGCTCCCCATCCAGCAGCCCAACCATATTGGCCTAAGAAATCTTCGTTCTTTTCTGGTAAACAAATTGGTGCTATATGAGGCATGTAATGAACGGGTCGATCCAGTCTGAGCACAGCAACATCAAACCTAAGATAAAAAAGAATAATTCAGAAAGTAATAACTAACTGAAACTAAAAAACACTAATTTATTAATTTAGCTGCAACCCAATGGAATAGCTTCTATGCTTTAATGATTTTTATTTTTATTTTTACTTCTACATTTATGATATTTATAAATTAAAAATATCCAAAATATTTATTTTTGTATAAAAACTCATTCCTGTTTCAAGATTCGTTTTTAGTTGAAAGTCTTGGAATAAAAATTGTAATTATTCCAAAAGTCTGTGGTCAGTTACCTATCAGCCTGAGGAGTGAATTTAAAATAAGGATGAACTCGAATTTCTCTCACTCCAAAAGTGTAGGCTGGCAGAGATTCCGATGCAGAATTGACTACATAATCTCCAAGTGTGACCTGCACTTGTCTTGCAGAAGCCCTGGAAAAAAACAAATAATTAATTGATGGCAAAAATAAAATGAAATATTTAAATAAATATCTCCCTTCAAAATATATGAAATATTGACAAGAGCAAAAAACTATTTCTCTGTATGAATCTGTGAGTAAAAATTTTATATTATTTATGAAAATATGTTAAAGTAAGGGAAATATATCAATTTAAATAAGATGACTTTTTTACGTGAGGAGAATTTGTTGCATTCAGGGCATTTTTCTCAGAAAAGAACTTCAAACACTTTTTTATGAATTAATAATATTTCTTATCAGAGCTGGGCACAAAATACTTCAAATGCATTACTCAAAATACAATTATTTCGCTATAGAGTAGTTGAAATACATTGAAGGGAAAATACGATTTACCCAGTGTTTTCATGTTTTCATTTTATTTGAAATACATTTGAGAATTTTTTATTTTATTTAAATACTCTCTAGTACTTAAGATGAAATACATCACAGAAAATCTCAAGGTATCATTTTAATCTGCAGAAAAATGAGAAATAGAAAAACAAAAGAATGTAACAATAGAATAAATGTAAAATAAATGATCTACTTCAGATTAAAATAATATTGCTGCAGATGAAAATAATATCCCACCATTTACTGTGATCCTAAATTAATCATATAAAATTAATATTAAACCGATTCAATTTCAAATCATGCAGAGAAAGTAGGTCATGAGCACCAATTTATTCTCATTTACTTTATAAATCATATAGTGTCTTCACCTATTGCCCTCTCGCGACGTCTTGATCTCATTAATTACATATATTTTATATCGGTTACTCTTTTGTCTATATGTTCAAATGATTTCTGTTTTTCACGTAGTTTTTTTGTCAAAGAAACTCACTAAAAAGAATCAACAAATAACTTTAGAGTTCGAGCTTACAATCATATAATTTAATTATTTTTTCATTATCCTCATTGTAGTTAAGTCCATTTGTCCTTTCATTGTCCGTTAAATTTGCTATTTCTATTTTGTACAAAATATAAGTGTTCTCTGTAAGTTACAACTTTTAAAGGCAATAGAGTTCATTTTATTTTTGAAGGAAGAGTGCAAAAAACTTTTTTTTGTGAAAATATTAGCTAAACAATTTTTATCTTTTAACATTTTACCCTTTTGGCTAGTGATTTTTAAAAAATTACAAATTTTGATTTGTTTCAATGTGAAAAAGTAGTTTACCAGAAACGAAAATTAGGGGACATATAATACATATTATCAGCTATCCCTAAAAAAAAATGTCAAAATATGGGGTTTTTGAGAAAACCCATTTACAAAATTTTTAGATAAACCGCCGCAATTTTTCTGTCATTTTTTGAGAATTTTCAGGTTATCTTCAAAACATTGTAAAAAATCAAAAAAAAATTTTTGTTCAAACGGTGAAATACGTCTCTTTATTTTCACTCCAGAATGATATATCCAAATAACAAATCACCTGGTATTCTTTGCAATTTTTGGGAATTAACCAGGAATATCTTGGAATTTCTCAAAATTCACCTTGAATTCTTTGGAATTTATATTGAACTCTTCGCATTTTATCACGAATTCATTGCAATTGTTTGGAATTTATTCATTAATTCTTTTTCGAAGTATCCCAAAGAATTAATAAATAAACTCTTTCAAATTTTGAAGAATTCTTTGAAATTCTTTGGAATTTATTGGAAAACTTTAAAATTCTTCAAAATCTACCATGAATTCTTCGGAATCCACCAGAAATTCTTCGGAATCCACCAGGAATTCTTCAGAAACCTTCAGAATTCACCAATGATTATTTGGCATACACCAGAATTCTTCGGAATTCACCAGGGATTCTTTGTATTTCTTCGGAATTCTTCGGAATACACCAGTAATTATTCAGAATTCATCAGGTATTCTTTGGAATCCTTCAGAATTCACTTTGAATTCTTCGAAATACGACAGTAATTCTTAGAAATTCTTTGGGATCCACCACGGCTTCATGAGAATCCTCAGAAATACACTAGGAATCCTCAGGATCACATAAGAAATCCTCCGGAATCCACCAGAAATTCTTCTGAATCCGCAATGAATTCTTTGGAATCTTTAAGGAATTCTTTAGTAGGATCCTTTAGGATTGACCTTAAATTCTGTGGAATTCATCAGCGATTCTTTGGAATTCACCAAGGCTTCATTCGAATTCTTCAGAATTCACCAGGGATTATTTGAAATACTTTCTTGTACTTTAGATGAAGTACATTTTAAATTAATTATATAAAATTAATATGAAACCTATGCTCTCTGTATCTAAACGCCGTAATTCCATGCAGTGGAGCACCATAGAGACTTGAATTCTTTGGAATTCACAATAAAATATTCCAAATTCACCATGAATAACTTAGAAATTCTTTGGCATATAATTATTAAATCTTTCGGATTCTTCGAAGTTCACCTTGCATTATTTAAAATTCTTTAGAATTCACCAGATATATTTTGGAATTAACCAGATTTATTTTAGAATTCTTCAGAATTCACCTGGAATTCTTTGGAATTCGTAGAGAACTCTTCGGAATTCATCACGAATTCATTGGAATTGTTTGGAATTTAATTATTAATTCTTTGGAATTCTTCGAAAATCACCTTGAACTCTTTGAAATTCTTTGGAGTTCATTGGAACTCTTCGGAATTCACCAGGAAGTCTTTGGAATCCTTCAGAATTTAGCCTGAAATCTGCGGAATTCAGTAAAAATCATGTGGAATCCACTATGACTTCATTCGAATTCTTCGGAATCTACCCGAAATCATCCGAAACCCATCAGAAATCCACAGAATCTGACAAGAATCCTCCGGAATCAACAATGAATTCTTTAGAATCCTTCATAATTGACCTTGAGTTCTGCGGAATTCATTCTTTGATTATTTGAAATCCGTCATGACTTCGTTCGAATTCTTTGGAATTTACCAGGGATTCTTTGGAATTCTGCAAAATTCACCAGGGATTATTTAGAATTATGCGGAGTCCACTTGGAATTATGAAGGATTCTAAAGAATTCCTGCTGAATTGTGAAGAATTCCCGGTGAATTCCGAAGAATTCCTAAGAGTCCCTTATGAATTCTGAAGAATTTCAAAGAATTCCTAGTGAATTTCAAAGAATTGCCAATAATGCAAGATGAATTTTGAAGAATCCAAAAGATTTCTTAATTATATTCCAAAAAATTCCAAATAATTCATGATAAATTCCGAAGATTTCATTGTGAATTACTTATTACGGCTTTTAGATAGTGCGCACAGGTTTAATATTAATTTTATATAATTAATTTCCTATGTATTTAATCTGAAGTACAAGAAAGTATTTCAATTAAAATACACAATTCCCAAATGAATTTCAAATAAAATACAAAAATACATGCAATGTAGTTTGTATTTTATTTGAAATACATTGGCTAAATTGTATTTTTCTTACAATGTATTTTAACTACAAACTACATTGCATGTATTTTGTATTTTAAATATTTGAAATAGCTTTTTCTTGAAAGACTGCCTAGCTCTGTTTCTTACTAATAATTTTTTTGAATAATATATTATTTATGGCACTTACTTAGCGACACAGTGACCCGCCGTAACGACGTGAAAGCGGTTCACCAAAGTTCCTCCACATCTGCTGGACCCAATCCTAATGTATGCCTGAAAGCAGTTTTGAAAAGTTTTCTTTCAAGTTAATCTACTTCGTCTTATCTTCATGTGCTACTAATTGTCACTTAATTTCTTGTTATTATTATTATGTTTCTTTTGATAAAGAATATTTGCAACCTGACCTGCCAGGGGAAACTTCCAAAACCAGCCTCGTCTCCTCCCACGATTCTCCTCTGAGCCGTTTGCTTCGTGGCCGATATTCCACAGCCTGCAATATCGTAAAATCTTAATATATTTTACAGAACCTGTGACCCAACTTCTACAGACATTTAAACTTCTTAAAAATTTCATTTTCATAGAAAATCTTAGAATAAAAATATTGAAAAATTAATTTAAAAACCCTTTTAATTATATTTTATAGTATAATTATTTCTTTTGTCATCATAATCAGTATTTTCCTGTCTTGTAAACTTTATTGATAGTTTTTAATACCTCGGCATCAATTTTCATTATGGAAGCCTAAAAAATTCTAGCATTTTCTAAAGAATTTATATCAATTCCAAGTTTCCCTTGAAGAAACTTTGAATTCAAATCCACTTTCAGTCATTTTATTCTGATCGATATTTAATACGCATGCATTTAAAGTGCTTCGCCATGTGTGAAGAGAAAGTCATCAACAATACAAGTTTGCTTTAAAAAATATATTTTGTCAGCAATATATGAAACTGATTCTTAACATTAACTTTACAGTATACTAAATTACAGTATACAGACGTAGTAACTAAATTATTTTTAGTCCTCGAAAAATCATAAAAATATTTTGTAGAAAGATTTCAGTGAGTAAAAAATGAAATTTTTAAAAACTGATTAAATTGAAATTAATATTAATTTTCACCCCACATATTTGTAGAATATTCTGTAAGTATAAATCCGAAAGATCGATTTTTTCATTCATGCTGATCTTTCAGATTCAAATATTTTTTCTACAATGTTTATATATTAATAAGAAGTTAAACAAAAAAGAAACCGTCCTGTACAAGGTTTTAGGAAAAAAATGTTAATGAATTGTTAAACTACAGAAAAATACGAAATTGTATTACACAGAAAGCAGAGACATAAAGATGAAAGGTCGATTTAAAAAGTTGTTACTACACAGGAATCGAGGTGACAATGCATTGTGCGCTTGACAAACGTGCTCCGTTTCCTTCAATCGACGAAAGAAAAAATTAAACATCCATAATTTTATTATTAATGAAATTAATCTATCACCACGACAACGGAGACATGCAAACGTGCTTAGATAATTAGATAAATTAGAGTGATCAAAAATCTGAATTTTTATTCCATCAAATTTTATAATATTTTTATAAATTTCCAAAAAAATTATATTTCCAACAGAAAACTGAGACCTTTTTTCTTTCAACAGAATAAAAGTATGGAAATTAAATTCTCTTTTTAACCACTCTAGTTTAAACTTATTAATTAAAGTAACATTTATTTATAAATCCCAAAGCAAATCCAATTTTTAGGAAACATCCCTACATTTTAAAAATAATCTCGGATGACATTTCATTCTAATTATTAAAAATAAAAATACTACAAACTACTTATAATTATTTACTTATAAATAAATATTATAAACAAAACTTGGATTAAATTAATGAAAAACAACAATCTTGAGTGATTTCTGGAATAAGGTGGACTGAAGAGAAACTTATTAGTTTCAGAATTATGATAGGAATAGAAAAGGATAAAAAAATATAAAAAATTACTTTCTTCGAAGTTTTCCACTTCAACTATTTTAAAAATTCACTAAAGATCATGGAAACCTATTTTTGAGTGCAGAACAAAATTTTTCCTCTGATCTAGAAACGAAAAAAATTTTCTCATCGCCCATAGTGTTCTATAATTATTTTAAATAGCCCTAAAGTCTAATTGAGTAACAACAGAGTAACGTCGCATGCAATCGAGAGCGGAAGAGACAGTGGAGAAGGAACCAATCGCCAATTAATCGAGTCAACGACTGCGAAGAGGTACTTTGTATTCGAGTGACCAAAGGATACGGAAAGGCGATCAAGCGATTTTATTATTCAACAAAAAGGAGGGAATCGAGGAAATGAAAAAAAAAATTGTAAAAGGCCAATTTCAGCCGAACTTTACGATAAATGGTGGAAGTCTGTTGGACCCAGTTTCATGCTCAAAGCGTACATTTTGCGAACAATTCTGCAGATATTGTAGCAGAATCTGGTGTGTGGGTGGAAAAGAGTTGCCGAGTTATTTCTAGAAAGCGCAGTGATTAAACGAGTAATTACTGGAGTGAAATCGATTTTAATATTATCGTCCTTTTGTGTAATGGAATTAGACTAAAATACCAAACAAAGAAAAAGTTGCATTATCAGACGAACGAAACGGTGGTTAAATTATGCAACCGCGAAAAAAAGGTGGTCTAATTTCCGTGCTTAAAAATATTTGTATTTAATTTAATTATATTCGATTAATCTTTTATTAATAATAATTACAAATACACATTTTTCATTTCCTCTTCTTTCTTTCCCTCTTTTTTTCCTTTTTCGAAAAAGTTAGTGATTCCACAAGGGGGTCATCCAAATTTTCATCTTTGAATTTTCATGCTCTCGTCCTCCAGATTTGTTCAGATACCAAAAAAAGTAAGCATGTATTTTTATATTTGGAAATCAGTTGTTATTTGGAGGTTGCTCAAAGCCCATAAAGTTTTGCGTGTATTTCCCATGGGAAAAAAGACGGTTTTGTAAATTTGCGATAAAATCGTTAATAATCTCAAGATTTTCTTGAGAATTCTTCGCTGAATACGAATCAATAATTACTTTTTGAATTCAATCCCCATAAGCTACTTTTATAGGGTCCCAAAGAAAACGTATTGTTAGCATTCAATCTTATTTTTCTTCCAGTTTTTTTTCACAAATTGTTTTTAATACGTTAGATGTTACTTTTTAAATATATTTTGATGTTTTCAAAATTGTTTATACAATTGATTCTTGTTTATAATTTTCTTTTCTTAGAATAAAGCTAGAAAATTGCGGTTTTTTCTACATTCTTCAACTTTTCTTCGACTCTATAGTTATAATGAGATAATAATTAATTGTTTAAACAATTAATTATTGCTAATAACAATCTTCTCTTAGAATAAAGCTTGAAAATTGCGATTTTTCTACATTCTTCAACTTTTCTTCGACTCTCTAGTTAAAATGAGATAATAATTATTTATATAATTAATTGTTTAAACAATTAGTCATTGTTTATAAAGATCTTCTCTTAGAATAATTATTGCTTGTAACAATCTTCTCTTAGAATAAAGATGGAAAATTGCGGTTTTTCTACATTCTTCAACTTTTCTTCGACTCTCTAGTTAGAATGAGCTAATAATTATTCATATAATTATTTGTTTAAACAATTAATCATTGTTTATAAAGATCATCTCTTAGAATGAAGATAGAAAATTGCAATTTTTTTAGTCTTCAACTTTTCTTGGACTCTTTTGCTATCAACAAATAATAATCAAATACCAATAACCAATAACCATTTTTCAAACTATATATTATTTTCTAATGTCTAATATTATATTTTTTATGAATAATCCAGGAACTTGAGGTTTCTTCTAACATTTTGAACTTTTCTTCGACTTTTTAGTTATGAACAATCAAATCATTGAACATCCACAAGAATCAGTGTTTAAATAATTTTACCATCCGAACTGAATGAATACTTAATTAAGAAAAAAATGGGATAGTTTTAAAATAATGATTCTTGTTGGTGTTTATTTATTATTTGTTCAAAACTGAAAAATTGAAGGAAAGTTTGCTATTTTAGAAAAAACTGCAAGTTCCTGGATTCAATCTCAAAAAAATATAATAATAGACAATAATATACAGTTTGAAAAATTATTTTTGTTGATGTTTATTGGTTATTATTTGTTGATAACTAAAGAGTCGAAGAAAAGTTTCAAAATTCAGAAAAAACCGCAATTCTCTAGATTTATTCTAAGAGACCATTGTTAGAAACAATAATCAATTGTTTAAACTATTAATTGGGTTACTTTTCAATAACTTTTATTTCATTTTAAGTAAAGAGACAAAGAAAAGTTAAAGAATGTAGAAAAACTGCAATTTCCTAGCTTTATTCTAAAAGAATATCGTTATAAACAATAATTAATTGTATAAATAATTCATTTTTTTAATTTAAAAATATTATTATCTCATTCTGTGTAGAGAGTCTCAAAAAAGTTAAAGAATGTAGAAAAAAGGGTCAATTTTTCATCAGTCAATTTGAAAATCTTTATTTTAAGAGAAGATTATTATAAACAATAAGAAATTGTTTAAACAATAATTTTTGTTCATTTTCATTAATTATTATCTCATCATAACTATAGAGTCGAAGAGAAGTTGAAGAATCTAGAGAAAACCATAATTCTCTAGTTTTATTCTGAGAGGATTGTTATAAGCAATTAATTGTTTAAATTATTACTTTTGTTAATTTTCGATAATTATTATCTCATTTCAACTAGAGAGTCTAAGAAGAGTTGAAGAATGTAGAAAAAAGTCTAATTTTCTAGCTTTATTCTAAGAGAAGATTTTCTATAAACAATAGATAACTGTTTAAACAATTAATTTTGTTAATTTAAAAAAATTATAATCTCATTCTAGGTAGAGTGTCGCAAAAAAGTTAAAGAATATAGAAAAAAAGGGCAATTTTCTATCTTTATTTTAAGAAAAGAATGCTAGAAACAGTAATAAATTGTTTAAAAAATTATTTTTGTTTATTTTCATTAATTATTATCCCATTATATCTATAGAGTCGAAAAGAAGTTGAAGAAGGTAGAAAAAAAACCACAATTCTCTAGCTTTATTCTAAGAGGATCGTTAGAAACAATAATTAATTCTTTAAACAATTATTTTTGGTAATTTTTATTCATTATTATATTATTATAACTAAAGAGTCGAAGAAAAGTTGAAGAATTTAGGAAAAACCGCAATTCTCTAGCTTTATTCCAAGAGAGGATTGTTAGAAACAATAATTAATTGTTTAATCAATTACTTTTATTACTTTTCAATAATTCTTATCTCATTTTAAATAGAGAGCCAAAGAAAAGTTGAAGAATGTAGAAAAACCGCAATTCTCTAAATTTATTCTAAGAGAGGATTGTTAGAAAAAATAATTAATTGTTTAAATAATTACTTTTGTTACTTTTCAATCATTATTATCTCATCTGAACTATAGAGTCGAAGAAAATTTGAAGAATGTAGAAAAACCGCAATTTCCTAGCTTTATTCTAAGAGAAGATCGTTATAAACAATAATTACGTACGAAAAACAATTTGTGAAAAATATCCCAAAAACATAAGATTAAACGCCAAAAATACGCGTTATCTCATTTTTGCACTTATGGGGTTTTTTGGGACTCTATAAAAGTGGCTTATGGGTGTTGAATTCAAAAAGTAATTTTTGATTCATATTCAGCGATTAATTTTCAAGAAAAGCGTGCTAGATGCAGACAAAAGTGATCCACCCCTCAATAGATAGTGAGCCACAGACTCTCCTTGTCTCGCGAGAATAGTAAATACTAAAAGATATATGGGTGAAAGTCAAAAAATCGACGAAAATGTGTCCCAAGAAAATTACGCTCTTATTCTTAAAAATAAATATAAATTTTAAATTTAAATAACTTATAAAAAATTTAAATTTTAAATTTAAAAATTTTTTAGCACCCGAGTCATTCTACAATGCCCTATGCTTATATTTATCCATATGTTACTAAAATACAAGTAAAATCTTTTAAATATCTAAAAATGTCATCGTGTCCCTTGTGCCTGATTATATTTATAAATATTCGAAAGCCTTTTTGTAGTTTTTTAAAGTAAAACTGGATGCTTTTCTGGGAGACACCTTTTCTCTATTACTCCTAAACATAAAAAAAGAAGTTAATAATCGTTTGATTAATTTCAATTTCAAGAATCTAATAGCTTTTCATGTGTCCCCAGATTTGAATTTCAGTTTTGGTCATCATGTCTAGAGACACATTTCGTCAGATTGTTTAATGAAAATAGTAGTTTTCCATATTTAAACCATAAAAAAGTGAATTTTGACGTAAATTTTACAATATACTTATGTGAAAATCTGTTAAAGATGTAAATAAAATCAGCAATTAACAAATTTCACAAAATTTCGAAAACCGTACATCTTTGTAATGTTATCGTATCCCGTGTTTTTTCCCAGATAAGTGCACTTTTTATAAGGTAAGTTATACGTGAAAATATTGTCCGTAAAAACTTATTCATTCTTACAAACTCACAAATTAAAGAAGTAACCTTTAAGAAAGAATTCTTTTTCATAGATTTATTGTTATCGTGTCCTACGGCCATTTTATGATATTTTATCATTCAATAAAATTATGATATTATTGATTTACAATAAATGTTGAAATATATATTTAATTCCTTCTCTATAGTGCATTCTTGTATTTTAAGGTCTGGGACTATGAAATATCACGCTGGTTAAAAAAGTTTAAAAAGACCATAAATAAATTCTAAACACGTTTCTTGATCTTGATCTCTACTGTTTTCGTCATATTTCAGATGCATACAGAAAAAACGTGCTTTAATCAAATTTGAAATATTTTTTTCTACAAAAACTATTAGGTGAATAGGGTAACAGAACCAATTCTTAGCACCTTAGCCCAATTATTGGCATGCCAAAAACTGAAGTGAATTTATTTAATTTTGGACCAATATTTGATTGCAGTGGATAACTAATATATGCATCAAGCGTAAAAATGATGGTAGAATTAAATTAATTAAAGAAAAACAAGCTAAACAATCGTATTATCTAATAAATTAGAGACAGGTGCCAACAATTGGGGGGGGGTACCAAGAATTGAAACCAAGAATCGCCCTATTGGCGATTTTTTTATTTTCACCCATATATTAAAGTTACCTGTTTCATAAACTTCTTTGATATGTAAACTTTAGTATTTTAACAATAAACAGCAGGCAGTTGCAACGTGTAATTCACAATTTAATTGAAAAGGTGTGCAGTGCGTCTGATCTTAGTAGCCATAACACTTATCGTAAAAATTGGCTGTCAAACCAGGGAAAAAATTGTAATTATTTCCTTCAATGTGTACCTTCTTGTGTGAATCCAGACATTTGCATTACATGAATGTGCCATTTTTATGGTGCTCCTCTAAATATTGGACGAAACACTTGAAATAAACACTTAAATTTGTGGTCAATCTATTGAATTTGACTTTTAAAAATATCTCAATACTGAGCCACGGTGGCTCAGTATTAACCTCACCGTATTTAATTTTTGGGCGTCATTAGTAAGCCACGAGAAAAAATGACTGTATTGCCTAATATTGCCTAATATTGCCTACAAATCCAATATTCCATATGGCTAATTCAATATTCCATAAGCTATTCTTCTTTACCTAACAAAAGTGGCCTACTATTAACGCATGTTTTGGCTCAGCACTAGCTTTCTGTGACTCAGTACTGATGCATTTGCACATATATTTTCAGTAAATATTTCATAATTTTTTATGGGCTTGTCATAAATATGTAATAAGTTAGTCAGAAAGTGTAAATTACGCAAAATACAAACATTTCAGTTTTGTCCGATTAAAGAGACAAATTATATTCAGAACTGAATTTGGTCCTAACCTTAGGTGGCTCACTATTGGGGTCTTTACACTACAGTACACGAAAAAATTTATGGGCTTTGAGCAATCCCTAAATATCAGTTGATTTGAAAATAAAAAAAATACGTGCTGACTTTTTTTGGGGTTCAAATAAATCTGGGGGGTGAGAGCATGCAAATTTAAGAAAAAT
The DNA here is from genome assembly GCA_037177015.1 of Euceroptres primus. Taxonomy (NCBI): domain Eukaryota; kingdom Metazoa; phylum Arthropoda; class Insecta; order Hymenoptera; family Figitidae; genus Euceroptres; species Euceroptres primus. The sequence goes on along the minus strand of JBAGKK010210582.1, from coordinate 4,681 downwards.
TTGCAATGCATTTTTGGACGACCCTATTCCACTGTCATAATATGAAAATATGTGCTATAACGTGCGATTGTGTGTTTTCAGCGAAAATTTTGAATAGAACATGCGGTAGTAATCTTTCTTCCATTCAATTTTTTATATTTTCTTTTTTCATTCTTCTTGTTTTTTTTTTTTATTAGAAACTTACGATCCTCATTGCTCGTCTCTTCGGGGAAAGAATCCGTTGCAAAAAGCTGATTGTCTTCTCTAGCAGCATCGACGAGATTATAATCGGAACTTGCCTTAGCGGATTCTTTGTTTCGATGACAACACGCGTACATTAATCCGCCGCAACTTCCGTCCAAGAAACCGGCCGACATCCAGCACATTAGAAAAAATTCACAGCTTCGTCCGTCAGCGCACAACGAATCGTCACCTTCCCAAAGGGGTCTTTTTTGTTTTCGCGGCTCTGCACAGAATTTGCCAAAAGTCACCGCTCGCGTTCAGTAAAGTCGTCCAAAAAATTATTTCATTATCATTTCAACTCTAACTTCTTAAATTTTTCCTTTCATAAAAGAAACAGTCCATCTGTTTCAAAAATAAACAAGTTTGCGCTGACTCAATGATAAGTAAAAATAATGTCGCAAAGAGAATTAATTATGAATTTTCTTAATTAATAATTTGGTTCTTAATTAATAATTTGGTCTGATTTTAGAATATTATTTTATAAAAAGTATTATGAAAGTGAAGTCCCGCTTTAATGAAATAATTTTTCCCGATTAACTTATTGTTTACTCTCTGTACTTATTAGATGACAATTATTTAATCATAAATAAATCACAAAATTTAAATCCCTTTTTTATTTTTAAACAATTTCAAACTGATAATATATTTCATATCGACAAATACTAATCGACAATCGATATTAATGAGGAAAAGAACGCACAAGTTGGAAAAACAAGCACTCGAGACCGGTACTAAGTCAAATTTTCTTTTTGTGAAGAAAATTAATGCTCTAGAAAGATCAATCGACACATTCTAAAGCCTGGATGGATTTTATTATTACCGAGAATCTAATAGTTCAGTAGACAAGAAAAAATTTAATGTATGAAAGGAATTAGGAACTGGACTCTAATCTTTCAACTATAAATATCCGATATCCGGAGTTCTTTTAGGAATAATTTTCTTCAAATGGCATAAAAAATTTATTGTGTTTTTAAACTCATCATTAATGATCATCGCTTCCTCAATAAAAAAGATAGTAATTTCGGTTAATATCAATTTAAAAAAAGGACTATTCTCCTATATTTCTATTGGTCAACTCATCTAAACTTGTAATAATAATCATAAATAAATATTATTTCTCAACTCTTTGGTATTAAGTAAAATTTTGAAAAATTGTTAATAAAAAATAATTTTAAATTGAAAAACGTACCGGTATCAAGTCGCGGGTAATCGTTGAATATTTGCTTTCGGTGATCTGAAAAAAAATTCAAAATAATAAATAGGAAAGCGAATCTGCCAGTCAAAATTATTTGAATATAGAAACTCATATCCATTTCCCACATTAAAAAAATGGAATTAATGATTTTTTATGAAAATGAGTAATTAATTTTCCCCATAAAGAGGATTAAATAAGAAAAAATGGTGTCTGATTAAAATCTCCCTACTCTACTTAAACGAAAGCTGATGCATTGTTTAGTGAAAAAAGATGATCTTATCCAGACATGACAGGCGTTTCTGACGGAGAATGGCTTATCTAATTTTCAAAATTGCATTTCTGAAAGGAGAAACTCCTAATTTCTGAACTGCTCGACTAGAAATTCAGAATCCAGCATGCTAAAGACTTCCGCTCTATAATTTCCAGAAAAAATCTTAATACCTTATTTAATAAATGGAAAAATTTTTCACAATCTTCCCATTAATACTTGCCATAAAATTTGTGAACTGGAACATTTTAGCTCCATTAAAAATAATTTAATTTTTTTACATTTTCATTTTAAATCCCAATTTATGGGTAAATTTTTACAGTTTTTAAAGAATATGTAAAAGTACAATTTCTAATCGGTGGGGAAATTGTTTTTTCTAATTTTTGACATCACAATCTTATCCAATAAATTCTTATTACATCACAATTCTTATCCAAATAAATGTAAGAAAAAAATATATTACAACTCTAGACAATGAATATTTCAATGGGTTAAAATTTCATAGGTGCATCCCCTTAATTATTCTCAAAATAAATTCTATATTTTAAAATTATCTTTAACCTTGTTAAGAAGTTAATAAAATTATTTATTAGTATAAGCAATCAAGGCCTAATTGTTAAGCAATTTCTCCTGTGAAGGAAAATTAAATTCTCACTAATTTCAAAATTGTGAATCATTACTAAAACGTACAGGAACGGTTTAATGATAAATTAATAAATTCACTACCATTAATTAATAAACATTTACTTACAAACCTACTTCAAATATGTAAAATAATTATATAAAAATTGAAAATATGATAATATTAAAACAAGAACTAATTGTAACATTAATTTAAATTAAATTTCCGTACCTCTGACTTCCTCTTCGAGATCAGGAAGTTGATTGGATTGGAAAAAATTGCTGCTTACACCATTTCCGGTTGCAACCGGAAAATCGTTGTCGCGAAAAACAAGCCTTGGTGTTCGATGGCCCATAACTGGCCTTGAAAATTCAGGAACTGGTGGTCCTGGAACAGGAGGTGGTCCTGGGACTGATGGTCGCCAAAATGACTTTTGTTGTCTCCACGTTGGAAATTGGGCCTGAGGCCCAAATCGTATATTGGGCAATCCAATGGCCCTGGGATGCTGTCCACCTCCTCCCTCGAATGCATAACCGGAGCCGGTGGGAAATCGAATAAATCTACGCTTTCGAACAAGACTTAAATTTGAATCAGTTTGATTATTTTCCTTGTTGTTAGATTCTCGATCCACTGCTAAAACGGCGCCGAAAAATGCGTCAGAATTTCGAAAATTTGTTGCTAATTTTGTTCTCGAAGGGAATTCGTTATCTTCTGTTGCTTGGCAAATTGTTCGAAGACTCAGGATGATTCCTATGAGAAACCAGTGGCACGACTTCATCACCATCGTAGTGTTACTAAAAATTAAAAAGAAAATCATGATATTTTATCATTTTTTATCCATTTGATTTATTCATAAAATTTTTTTATTAAATTGTACAGAGACCAGGGTGGGACGAAAAAAATCTTGGAAATCATCCAAAGTCTAAAATGCTAAATAAGAAAGATTCAAAAATCGTCCTAGCATTTACTGTTGAAAGCATAAACTTAGCAAGCATTCAAAATTAAAAGCATTAAATTAAATTAACTTTGGACTAAATGTCCAAAATTTAATATAATTTTTTTCACTATATAATTTCCACATATTTTTCAGTGTATGAAAAATATAATAAAATTATATAAACAGTTGATGTATTTTTTTTTGTTCAAAATCAGGGACCCGGGAATTCCACAATAAAATTGATAGCTTCCTGCATGGTCATTGATTTGGAAAGTTCAACTGGGAAATTTCATTCTACTCATTCAAGACTAGAAAATAAATGATTAGTCATGTCAGATAACTCACCAATAAAAACGAAAGTGAAGCTGGCATATGTTAAAAGAATAAGTCGTTTATATTATTATAAAACTAGAACAGTTTCTATGAATCTGAACAGACAAATCAACATTTTAATTTTATTATTACTCAACACTTTCATCAAATATTTTTTCTTATGATCACACCTTCATAAAAAAATAGTCTATAGTTATTTTATAAGAAAACAACAATAATATAATTTCTTAAGTAAGTCTAAATCCATTATACATTTTTTCAGATAAATCGCAACCTCTAATCAGAATTTTTCCCTTCATCATTAAATTTAAGAAATCCGTGAACGAGTCACAAAGTAATAACTTAATAAACTCAATCCCATAATAATTTGCTAACGTAATTTTGTTATAATTTCCTTTCATTAAAGCTAACCACAAAAAGATTCCATTATGTTTTTTCATTCTTGCACCTAGTCTTTTATGATGTAAAGAAACGTAATAATCAAGAAAATAACTGTATATTATGTAATGATGATTCGTGTGATGTCATACTATGTGGATAAAGGATGAAGGTTCATCAGTTCGACGAACTCGTAAAACCGTTAGGTCCTCGAGAAGAAGAGAAGAAAATTGTATAACATGATTTCACGTGTCACAATACCCAGAGTCCTTTTCTGTAGCATAGAATGGAATTTTTTTCATGATCATCACGATCCCAGGAATCGAAAACGTGAAGAGTGAGTCGAAATACGGTTTGCGTCATGTCAGTGTGTAATGAGTGAAAGTAGAAGAGGCTCCTCCCGGAACTGAATGCCGTTTACATCAAAAGACACTCTTCCTATAGATTTATAAGTAATTTAAACGACGAGGAACATCCGCATTTATTATACGATTGCTTCTCTCCTTGAAAATTGCAAATCGATGTCTGTGATGTAATAAAGAAAGAAAAAGTGTTTTACTTTTTAAATAAGATATCAGCACATCCACTTTTGTTTTTGATTTGTTTTTATTACTTTTATTACATTAGAGAGACAATAACACTGTGTCGTAAAATAATAGTACATTTCGATACGTGTGTGAGAGGTGATTATTTAGCGCACGAGACGTTTTTCGCACGAGCGAAGCG
>JBAGKK010210479.1:0-22205 GCA_037177015.1 Euceroptres primus | reverse complement strand
TTTTTGTCGCTACAAAAATTTCTTATAACAATTTTTTATTGTTAATTTTTTATAGAAATAGTGACTGCAAATTTCTCTCACAAAAATTTAAAGCAGTTTTAGTGCAAAAAATTCTTTTCCAGGCAAAAGTACCAAAGTTTTGAATTTATTTATTTAATTTGTTTATAAAATTAACAATTGTTGTATTTTAACAAATATAATTGAACATATGTTATTTTCAATAATATCTGCATCAATGCAGATGATGAAGGGAAATCCGAAATTAAAAAACCACAAATTCCCAATTTTTTCACAAAACTTGTTTAAAACAATTATAATTTTTAATGTTTTATAGAAATTGTGACTGACAATCACTCTTACAATAATTGCAAGCATTTTTAGCTTTTTTGAACAAACAAAATGCATTTCCTCCCAGTGTGCCACGCATGAAGTTTTCTCTATTTTCAACCGTTGAAACCTTCCTAGTCCTCTTAAAAGACAAGCAATAAGACTTGAAAAATTTTGAATTGGGACTTTTGAATCCGGTCCTGCTTGGAATAATTACAATCGCCCGACAGTGGGAAAAATCGAGTGAGCCAAGATCGAGGACATACTGAGTTACGCTTACGGGTGCGACCAGGGAGATAAAAATCGCGAGCGAGTTATGTACAAAGCTGTCTGTAACGGCTGCAATAAGGAAGAGCCAAAGCAATGGATGTAAGGTAGCGTCGTGAGTGGTCTTTGGTATATAACGAAGCCGGTACTTATTCTGGGCACAAGGTTAAAGGGAGAAGCGATTTGTCCTTCGAGCGGGGTGATTGATCCTTACGGAGGATCAGAACAACCGAAGTTGATCTAAAGTCGGCATCGTTAAGCCTTCACCAAAGACATTTACGATCCGATCGCAGAGAGAGTATACTGAATCACGAGAAATCTAACTTATAATGCGGATTACATCTTCTCTGCCATTGATATTTCCAGTTTATACTACTGGTAATATCTGACGCAATTAAATTTGGACTATGATCTCTACATACGATGCAATTACTTTACGACTTTTGCTATTCCAGATTGACTGTCTATATTTAGTTCACGAGGCTGTGTGTGCGTCAGATAAAGCGATTAGTTGCAAAATGAATCGCGAGAAGCGTTCTCACAGAGGTATCTAACCCTATCTACATTCAACGACCTAACCTCGCGATAAATGTGCGTCCGCAATCGCATTTAGCCCTTGTGATGCATTTGTTGATGGCTTTATGAAGCCTATGTAAACGTGCACTATTAAACTTATACAATTCACGTTAAAAATCCATGCAATCTAGGAATGTTACTGAATTAGAGGGATCCTGAAATCTTGAAACATTGATTATGCTCTTGAGAACTTAAAACTAATAAAATTTCATTGTTGAAAAGTTTTTTTCTGTAGAGTAGTGTGGGGCATATATTTCATAAATCGAGGTATCGAGTTCCCGCGGTGAAGACCTCCGCCGACCCATACAAATTTATCGTAACGGGTTCATAAAAGCGTGCAGTATACGACTCACCTTGCGACTCAAGATCGAAGCGTGGGTGTCCCGCGGGAAACGAGAGGTGCAGCAAAAAGGATGAGGAGGGAAATATATATAAAAGAGGGAGAAAGATGGAGATTGTGATTAAGAGGGGGGAGTATGTGTTTATCTGTGTGTGTGCACGTGTGAGGCAGAGAGATAGAGAGAGAGAGTGAGAGAGAAACAGAGAAGCGAAGAGAGATACGAATCGAAGTGATTCGAATTCAATTCCTATGTTTTTTCGCAGCACACTTTTACAATTCTTTCACTTTTCCTGCGATAACTCGGAAGGCGTTCAACCGTTCTCACTCTCGAAACTCACGTAGGAAATCATGAACTTGGGCCTACACTTCATAATCGGCAGATAGTAGTGCTCCATGTCGAGTCGGACCGCCCCGACGTCCGGCCCTCAATTGTTTTCGTTCATAGCTAACACGACCCTCTTTTAAATTCAGTGGAAACTTTCTCTCTTTTTATCTCGGGAAAGAAGAAAACCACCTTTTTTCAATGCTGGCTCCGGTCCTTGTGGAAGGATTAAAATCCTACCTAGTCGTTCACATGCACGACGGCCGTGCGAAAGAACTTTCGTATCGGGGACTATACGCGCTGATGGGTTAATGTCTGTATCCGTGCCAGTCGGCGTATGCTGAGAGCCAATTTTCTCACGCCTTTATTTCCGACTGCTCGCACCGAGAAACAATCGTGCAGGTCTCGGCTCGTGTCACTCTTAAACTTTAGAAGTGGACACTATTAAATGAATTAAGCGGCCTTTTCCCGTGACTCCAAAGTGCCTTTCTCTAGATTCTAGATCTCCGTCTCTCTTTTTCTTCCGTTCTGTCCACCTCTGTAACTACTTGCTCTGTGGATCTCAGAGCAACCTTCTCTCAACCTTCTCTAAACCACCTCTTTACACTCTAACTCCGGCTTTTGAGAGTGCTAGCTCTCGTTGGTTTACTCCTTTTGCCGTTCGAGTCACACTTTAAACACCTTGATGGTCTGGCGGAGGAATCGAGATGCTAGGAGGACAAGAAAGAGCTAGGGAAATGACGAGGAGGAACGGCTGGAAAAAAAGATAAAATCGCAAAGTTGACTTCTTCGTGCAAAGGGCACTGATGTTGAACCGGCTCGCAACGCGCAAGCAGACTGCTGCATGAGGCTGCTGGACATAGCAGACGCAATCGTAGTACCACTGTACTTACAAACGAGCGCTTTGTCATAGGGTTCCCTCGACATACACAGACTGGGATGTAGTTGTGGGTGCAGGTATAGGCACTTAACACGGTTAAAAGACCCTCCGCACTCTACGTCCTACACTTACGTATGCGTGAAGTACACTCTCATAAGCCTATGAGAGTACGAATCATCAGTTGCTTCGTGGAGGTATCATCCCATGTGTGCTGCTGATGCTGTGGATGAGTGTACATACAATCCGACAAAGTAATGGTGACATTCCGCACCGGGTCGAGAGCCCTCGCAAATATGGGAGATACTCTTGGCAAATCGAGGGTCAAATCTTGAAATGGCACCGTTGCAGAAATGAGCGAGGAAAAGAGGTTTCGGAGAACAAGCAGAAATTATGGTACCGTTGTAGAATTTCTTTACTCGAAGACGAGTAATGGGCTCGTGACTTTAATCCTCAAGACATATTTTAACAATTGAGTTCCGGTTGTATGGTAGGCTCTTGTCAACACAGTAGTCCAGGCAGCTGGTAGTTTTTTTCCGAATAATTCCCAGACGCGATTTTCTTTTTTTTTTTTGAAATAGCTTCTTGATGGGTTCCTGAATAACATCTAAAAATTTCTAGAACAGATCGATTGCTAAAGGGGTTTTTTTTTTAAATTTTCAAAATTCACAATTGCGTGGACGGACAATTTCCATTGCAAACTGAACAAAAGAAAGTTCTAATTAAAAAAGAAAGTGTACACAATCCTAAGAAAAACACAAAGAAAAGAACCTTCTATCTCTAGTAGATTTCGAGATACGGTAATTTCAAAAAACCCCTTTTTTCCTGAATTTCGTTGAAAAATCACTACTTTTTATAACTTTGTGTGCAACATCTGACCGAATGATTTTATGAAAAAATGTTCAACAGGCGAGTGAAAATTCAAGTGTTTATCTTTAATTTGCCACAAAGGACAAAGTTCTAGCTCTAATAGGTCGGCAGTTATAACCTCTCAAAATGAACTATTTTTGACCTATTTTTCAGGGCAATTTCCCCCCGCGGGGTTTTCCCGAAACAAGGCGTTCCATGGGAAAAGTACGACAGTATAGCCAGAGGATGTAATGAAGTAAACAAAATTCTACGTAAACTAAAAAAAGGGCTTTCTAGTCCTATTAGTTTGTGATTTGTGATATTTCAAAAAATCCCATTTTTTGCATTTTTTAATTAAAATCAGAAAAATGGTGTTTTTTAAAAATACCTCGTTTCCTGTTGATCCTCAGATGAAAGGTGGAGAAAAGAAATTAAAGTAGACTCAATTATGCGTAAAGTGGGATAAAATGGAGTGTCCTAGCCCTAATAGGTAACAAGTTAGGACCCTGGAAAGTGAACCCTTTTTGCATATAATCACCTGAGAATACCATATCGGGCAAGTACGGTCATATTTGAACATTTTTATGCAAACTAAGTGATTATCACTAATTTCAAGTAAATAATACATACTTTTTTATTGATAAACAATTAATTGTTTATAACAAAATCTATTAAACACCTGTTTTTAGTACTTTTAACCTTTTTCAGTACTTTTGCGGCTCGTTTCCTAAACTGCCGTCCAAACAAGAAAAGTAGTAACTACATTTCGGATAAGTCCTTGGTCTTCCTAACCTCAATTTCTAACCTCAACTATTCACAGCATCAAAAACAAATTCGAAAATTAAATTTGATTTTCAACTAAACTGTGACACAAACATATTCATTTAAAAGGTTTTTATAAACACGAATTTCACGAGACATTTTATTTCAGATTTTTGACTGATAGCATATTGGAGATACGACACATCTAGTTACCATTAGAAAATTTCCATATATCGTATCTGCAATTCCGATATGAAAAGTGGAAGAAAAAGACAATTTCTCGTCACCAGATGGAATTTTAGTTCAAATTTACCGTAGAAACGGTGTTTCTATATATTTTTTAATATATTTTATACGAAAGTATATTATGCAAATGTGAAATATTAGCTTAGAAGGGCAGAGAGAGAGGACTCATTTGAAATGTAGTTACTACTTTTCTTGTTTGGACGGCAGTAGATGCCACAGAAGAAAGTTCTACCAAGATAAATTATAGTGGGTCAAAATCTACGTAAATTAAAAAAAAAGCATGTCCTAGCCCTAATAGGTCACGAGTAACCTTGTTAGGTCACCTTGTATCTTGGACCCTTTCAGTATACTGATACTAAAGTGCATCGTGGAATGCAACTATGTCCATATTTTAACATTTCTGTTTCTCAATTGATTAAAAATGAATAGTTAAGTCATTTTTTATCAATAAGCAAAAAATTACTTTAACAAATGTTACCTCCTCGTGCCTGAAATATGCATTTTTCGGTATTTTTGAGCTATAATTTCTCCCAGGGAAGCTTATTGCAAATTAAAAAATACCAATTCGATATTTACTGATTTTTTATGAATAAACAAATAAATTTCAAAACAAATGTTTCCTCTTCGGCCTCAAATGGGGCATTATTTCTCAAGTGTACCCAACCCAAAAAATGAATTTCTTCAATCGGGCTCAAATTTACAAAAAGTTTAGTCCTATTAGATGCCACTTCAAAAAAAAAAAAGATTAATCAGTTTGATCAAAAACTCGCCGTTCTAGAGAGGGTGAAATTTTTGTACTTTGCGCAAAGAGCCTCTATTTCGGATATAAATATCTTTTTATGTATGGCATATAACACATTTTGACCTAAACGTTTTCGATAGATTTTTTCCCAGCTTTTCGAATGAAATAAAAAACTTTTTGAAAAATTCAAAATTTAGCCATCATTTTTGAAAATCAAAAATATTTTTGATTTTGTTTTTAAGTTCGACCCTTTTTTTTCTTTTTTTTTTAAACTAAAAATAAAGCTTGAGATGTTTACTTTCAGATCCTTGAATATCAAAATGTCGTTTTTTGTTTTTTTTGAAAAATTAAATTTTAAGTAACCTGGTAAATTCAAAAAATTTTTTCTATGCGCGAAAAAAATTGGGAAAATTTTTTGCATGTTTCATACCAAACAATATTGTAAAAACAGACATTCAAAAAAAATGTGTTGATTTTAGAATTTTTTGAAAATTTTCAAAAATGAAATTCTTTTAATTTGGTTAATTGCGCATTTTTAATGTAAAATAATATTTATACTTCTTATATTATGTACATTACATGTAAATTGCATATTAAAAATTCGCAATTAACCTAATTTGATTTTGTTTCTGGTATTATCTTTCAACCTGAAATTGGTCAGAGGTCATTTTAGAACCAAAGATCATTTTAAAACGATCAAAGGTAGGACTAAAGATTATTTTAGAACGATCAAAGATAGGACCATAGATCATTTTAGAACGATCAAAAAGGCATCCCGGATTGAAAGGAATGACTAGTTTTTACTAAGTCTTATCTTGTTCGTAGCAGAAGAAAGAGCCTCTGTTAGGACATTTACTGATTATCTATGGTTAATGTTGAATATTTTTAGACCGAATTTTCTTGTTAGATATCTTCAGTTCATGATTAGAACCTCACTTTCGTCGTAGGGAGAGAAGTCGAAGTTGGAGAATAATTGCAAAATGCACAACGTTTGGATATACTTTTAGTGCAACACAGTTCGTAGATTTAATATTTACTTGCATAATTTACGCCTGCAGTGTGGTTCTTGGAACAAATCGTCGGTGAGAAAACATTGTTTTGGTCCTGGAAATTCCAGTGACATCTAAAAGTCAACGATATAGGTAGAGTCGTTGCACTTGAATTCTTCTTCATGAGAAAATTTCTTAGAAGTTACACGAATCTGATATTTTCTCAGATCTTCAAATGTACAGAATCCCCAAGATTATCGTATACTATTGTCTTGATTATTGAATGTTTTCTTACTTGTTTGGCGAATTGAAAACGATCTTGACTCTCGCGAAAATGAGTTCGATTTGAGAGAAGTTTTCGTGGCTAAGGTTTCTCATCAGACCTTGTTGAATAATCATTTTCCGCCTAATTTGAATGTTATGCTCCACGCGAAGGAAGTAGGTATAAAATATTCAAATTAGTAATATCTTTTGATCAAAGTTTCGTACTAAAAGTAAGTTTAGTGACATTGTGTGGATTGGACAACGAGCAAAGACCAAGGTACAGTCAACGGAATATGTAATATACAGGATGGTTTAGCCAATGAGGAATATGACCATATTCTATTAATAGTTAAGTATAGCTCTCGCTATTAGTCAAGTGCGTTATTTTTATTGTACACATAAATATTTATCCTTATCTCCACGCGATTCTACCTTGGCCTTAAGCAGCTTGTTCCTTTAACGTGTCAACTGGAAGACAGTTAAAAGTGAAGAACGAGTTTTATCGCGGTTTTTATGCGTTTAAAGCACACGAGGTATCCTTGGAGTATATCGGCACTCGCAGCGCTCTACCGATGTCCATTTGCCAGGTGTACTCTTCGTGTACACTGGCTGTTGATCTGTGTGCGCTGAGCTACCATCGTGTATAAAGTAAAGTGCTACGTACGCAAAGATTCCCCAAGTGGATTTCCTTTTGCGCTATGGCGAGGACGCTATAAATAAATTGCAGCCTCCCTGAGAACGGAAAGTAGCTCGCCTTCGAGTTCCGTAACGAATTCTCAGGATTGCTTTCTGAATCGGCGGTCGACGGTCGCGGTCACTAATAATTATTAATCTGTATTGCAACGAGACGCGACGCGCTCTTCCGCAAATGAGGAAGAATTTCCGTAATGCCCAGTCATTGGCTTCGACTTTGCTTATTATTATCCGTAGCGTGCATCGCACCTTGACACAAACTTCAACACGTGCTTATCGCGCCTTATTATCATTCAAGACTCGCAGTTGCAAGTTTCATGGTTCGTAAAAGAATCGTATAACTTACTAAACATTCTTTTCACCGAATTTAAGAAACGCGACCGAAAACTGAATAAAAGAAGAGCGAATTCTGTGCGACTGTTGACCCGGCGACTCTGCACTCGAAGTTCCAAAATCAATTGAACTGAACTGACAATGAGTTTAAAGCCTCAAGGAGGCTTTAGATTCAAAAGATATATGCTTCGCCAAATTAAAGGGGCGGTGCGAAAGACCACCCTTTGGTCAAAGTTTATCGAATTAGTGGAAAGAGAAGGAAAAGAGAAAAAGGTGGAAGGAAAACAGACATGAGCAGTAGAAAAAGGTAGGTAGGTAGGTACTTTATAGGTACTTTATCGTCAAGATTCTTATCATATCTAAATTCTTTGACAATCTGTTTTATAAAGTGTTTTATAAATTTCATTGGATTAGATGACAAATTAATTTGCTTCTTTATAGAGCCTTTTTACTGAACTTTCTTCACTTTATAATAAAACAAAAGTGTGAATTCAGGATGATTCTTTTGAAGTCAAACAACAGTTTTTACTTGCCCCATACCAAGAGTAACTAATCGCGATTCTCTTCCTCTCTTGAGCTCAGGTTCCGCGCATTATCGCGGTAATCCTATCTGTCTTTTGGATCGCCTGATCGAGGCCGGTGACTATTATAATAGTTATTAAAGGAAGTAATTGAGCGAGAAGGTTTACGAGTGGATAACTGGAATGTTTTTGCAATAACTGCTCTAAAGGCACTGAAAGTTAAATTCCTGTAAATTCAAGCCTTTCATTTTATTTATAGATTCATGTCTCCATTTTCTTTCATAGATAAAAAAAAGACCCAGATTAATGAAATTATAAAATTATTGACAGATAAAACTGAAAAAAGTAAAAATATTTAATTATAATTATAATAATATAATAATAATATACCATAGAGTGGGGCTATTCGCGCATGGTGGGGCTAATATGTTCAACTCACTTTAAGTATATTTTTTCAATATGATAACTGGGATAAAAATGATAATCTCCTAGCATATAAGATTCAGACGGACTTCTACTTTACCGAGGATGAAGGTGAAATTTTATGCGACTTCTGTACAAGCATTGAAAAATGTTTAAATATGTAGGTGCATTTTAAAAAATTGGATAGACCTCCAAACTTTTGTATCAGTACACGGAAAAAATAAGTATTTGAAAATTTACTTGACTGTGCTAGATTCTAGGATAGGCCACAAATTTCTAAAAATGTCGTATAACATTCATTGAAAAGTTCATGACAGTACGGGACTCAGTCCTTGACTCTCGAAACTATTTTGAGAGTCAGAGGCTCAGTTCCGAACTTTTTTCATTATTTCCAAGACTGTCTTGAACTTTTTAATAAACGTTACACGAAATTTTTAAAAATTTGTGGCCTATCTTAGAGTCCAGCACAGTCAAATAAATTTTCAAGTACTTATTTTTTCCGTGTATATAACTTTATAAAATATGAGGGTGTTTGTCAGAAACCTAACCTCACTTTCCTGTTTGTATTATTTTCGATGTTGGAGCTCAATTGATGACAGAATCAAGTATTTGTGCTACATCTTGAAAATTTTAACACCAATTATAAGAGAATATGCTATATCTAAATTGTAATTATTATTATTTTAATATAGAGCTATTTTTTTGATCCACGAGAAAATTTGTATCAGTTAAATTATAGTTTATAGCTCAGTTAAATTGCTCAGTAAGGGGGGGGGGATAGCCAGAAAATAAATGGTTATAAATGACTTTAGAATTTTAGCTGAATGTTAAGCAAATTATTATAGACACGCCTAGCTTTAAGTTCAACCCAAAAATGTTTGCACATCTAGTTTCTCTTTTGTACGTGTTTTTAGGATACCCCCCGGTTATTTTAAGCCAAGAAAGAAAAAAATCGTACTACGAGTTTTTGAGAGAAAAGGTTTTTTCATTTTTGACAATTAAAAATCTCATTTTTCTCGAAGACGACGCAAAATATGAATAGCAGTTCATAGTTGAAAATTGTTTCCCTTCCTAAAATCTATAAAATTATACCCTTACCAGATTTTTATCTTGTGTATTTTAACAAATTTTTCCAAAAAATAAGAAAAATCGACAAAAATTGACTAAAATAGCATTTAGTTTACCGTACTTTAACATTTTAGTTTTAAAAACGTTTGTTTTTACTTTAGTAGCAATGTGAAGAACATTTTATATGATACTATTAAGTTTCCTAAGCTTCCAAGTTAAGAAAAATTGGTTTTTATTTCTAAAATTGAAGAAACATCGTTTTTAACGATTAAAAATCTCATTTTTCTCGGAAATGAAGCAAAATAGTAATAGCAATTCATAGTTCAAAATGGTTCTCCTTCCTAAAATCTATAAATTTATACTCTCACCAGATGTTTATCTTGTGTATTCAACGTTCTTCACATTCCTACTAAAGTAAAAACAAACGTTTTTAGAACTAAAATGTTAAAGTTCATTAAACTAAATGCTATTTTAGTCAATATTTATCGTTTTTTCCAATTTTTTTCGAAAAATTTGTTAAAATACATAAATACCAGATAAACATCTGGTAAAGGTATAATATTATAGATTTTAGGAAGGGAAACAATTTTGAAATATGAACTGCTATTCATATTTTGCGTCGTTTTCGAGAAAAATGAGATTTTTAATTGTCAAAAATAAAAAAAAAACCTTTTTTCTCAAAAACGCGTAGTACGATTTTTTTCTTTCTTGGCTTAAACTACCCGGGGGGCATCTCGGAAACACGTACGAAAGAGAAACTGGATGTGGAAGCACTTTTGGGTTTAACTTAATCGAGGCTAGCCGTGATAGATCCTTCTAAAATATATATTTCGTTAATATTAATGTTGGTGTTTAATTTTTTTATTTTTTCCTGTTTGATAAATCTCAAACTAATATGAGTTTCCTAATTAAACTTTTTTTTCTTCATATTTTATCAACAGAAAGTATTCTCAAACAGTTAAAGAATAATTTTAAGTAGTATTTGAGTATTAAAAATTGTTTTATTCATTTAAAACATAAAAAAAACAATAGTTGTACCTATTTAGAAGATTGTTGGTACAAAAAGGTATAATTTTCCAACAATTATTATTAGTCAGTAAAAAATGATTTAAAAATCTAAGAATGATTGATTTTTCTTCTGAATTGAGTCCTCTGTCTGTAAAATGAAAAAGCTGAAAAAAAATTTTCTTGGGCGTAAAGTTAAAAAAAACCTCGAAAAATGCTACTAATACTAAATAACCCCACTCTACGGTAATATAATAATAATTATTATTATTATAATTCTAGGAATTATTTGAAGAATGCGCTTGCATTTAAAGGATCCAAACGTGAATGAACCTTCCCGGATGTGTGTTAAGATTCATCTTATTCTTCTTGTTAATTATTATTACTGATTATACGGTTCGCAATCGCAATTCATTCTCTGCTGATAATCACAAGTCAATTCGCTTTACATGCTGAAGAATTACTGTTTCAATTCATTTCAAACTGCTTATTAAAGTCTGATTTATTCACCTCGGAATAAAATGAATCTGACAAGTGAGGATTTTCACTCAGAGTTTGGAGAAAAAATATGATTGGCTTATGAGTAATAGAATAACCATAAGCGCTTGCTTTCAATGACAATTTTTTT
The DNA here is from genome assembly GCA_037177015.1 of Euceroptres primus. Taxonomy (NCBI): domain Eukaryota; kingdom Metazoa; phylum Arthropoda; class Insecta; order Hymenoptera; family Figitidae; genus Euceroptres; species Euceroptres primus. The sequence continues at coordinate 10,973 of JBAGKK010210479.1, read as the reverse complement.
TCTTTTTTTATTTAATTATATTATTTTTTGCCTAGAGAAGTGGGTTCGTTCTCTTTTTGCAGTCAGTTGAACTTTTCTTGTCTTCAAAGAGATATTATGAGTCAAAATGGATTAATCTTGCTCTCGAATGGCAGTAGTATTTTAAAAATTTATCTTTGATAAATTTAATAATTAATTTTTTACTTATCTAATTTAGTTGAATATACGTTTACTATAATATTTGAAATTGATTTATTTCAAAACGCACTTGTATTAAAATTGGAATATATTTTTCAATTGGAAGAAATTTTACTTTTTGTTAGAAACATTGGATCGAAAAATAAAGTTGTTTTTAGTCAGGACAAGGCTTTTGCCACATAGTATTCGGATTCATTGATGAATTTCATAATACCAAGATAATGTAATAAACAGCAGAGAATTGGTAACACTTGCGTAGTCGTATGCCTCATTTTATTTTTGTTATTGTGCTTTATTCCACGATAGGCTAATTTAGAACAAAAATGTAACTCGTCATTCATATTATTCACTTCTTGATTTACATATGCCTTCTTACTAAAAAAAAGTACTTTGTAATTGAATAAAATGTACTTAGAGGTACTTTGATATGAATGAAATTAGAATCAGACTTTGTACAACAAACAGAAAGATATTTGCTCGTAAAGTTAAAGAAAATATTAAAGGCGATGATATTAATTTAATAAAATCTATTATAAAATTTGATATAAAAATATTGACATTAGATTTTGAAAGATTTTTATTTTAATCGATATTTTGTCTTCTATTCTTCAGTATCTCATTTGAATTCCAGCTTATCAAACATCTTAATGGGTCGATGATTCAATGAAACATTACTAGCGGCGAACGAAACTCGATCAGTCTTTTGTAACAGGTCAAGATCATGTTAACGTGACGTCGATTCGTTCATCAAGAAAAATAAGTGACTCTGAATGAAGGCCAAAGTCAAAACTTAGAACATGATATGTTGTTTCAGTGCCATCTGAAGCAGATTTCATTCACAGAATTTAAAAAAATTAATAATGTATAAATAATTTGACAACCGAAAATAGTAGTGCACTTTCGGAATGAGTGAAGTATATTCTTGAACCACTGCAGTAGCAGAACTTGAAATATAAGAAGGTCAAGGAAAATGATATACAAGATACTGAGGGAATGCGGACGGGCAAAAGAGAGTGATAAGTAAGTTTAAAATAGAAACGTCAGAGCAAATTGCGATGAGGACTCGCTCATAATATTCAAAGGAAAGAGAGGAAGAAAAAGAGTAGGAAATAACAGTGAGAGGAACAAGGTCACAAATATGTATTCATACAAAAATAATGTAGCCATAGAAGATCTGACATCAAAAGAATACAATGTTTTTAAAATGTAAAGCAGAAACTTTTTTCAAAAGAAATTATGAATCAAGTGTTTGAACATTGATACCAATTTTTCATGTGAAATTATTTCAATTGCTATAGGTGTAAGCCTCTAGCAATATAGGGTAATTTCCGGTTTGGAATATTTAGAAAGGGTACGTGACAGTTGTTGCGTCTTATGATTATCTTTTCTACAAACTCTATTTATAGCACATCATTAATCTATGGTTCTCATCAATCTTAATTATCTCAATGGAAATACCGAACTGTACTTTTGTGGTCATTTGAAGAGAATAGAGATAGTGAATTCAAAGTGCTTTCGAGAATCTGGCTTCTAAAAAATTCGAAATGACTAATGTGAGCCTTCCACAAAATCTGACCGTGGGACTGGCACCTATTGCCTGTCTATCACTAGAAAAAAGGATGATGTTCGGCTAAAATAAAACATCTAAATCCTAAGAGGTAAAGATAATGAAATGCCGGAAATAACTAGCATATTTTGTTAAAAGTTTTTATCTGAAGTAATTTTTATGCATTTCTTTTTTATTTCCAGATGAAAAACGAGATTTTAAAATTTTTTGGTAATGTAATATCGATAATAGAATATAAGTTAAAAGAAGAATAGTAGGGTGATTGCACCAATTACCGAGTGGGAACCATTTGTCGAGTAAACAATGGATCTTTTTTAATCTAAAAAAGACTTATTAATGTTTAACATCTTTATGTTTCAGAAGCTTAATTTAGCCTTATAAGTCTAAATAAGCTTCCTAAATATAAATATTGAGTGCACAGGTCAAAATAGTAAAAATAGAAAGAATTTGATCTTCGAAATTGGTGCATTTACCCTAGTTTAAAGTATAATGTGCTTTATAAAGTATCTAATTAAAATTCTGATTTAAATTTTTTCATAAAGTCGAGATAAATACGAGTTTATTCGCAGAGGAGAACAAGTATATCTTGATGCTGCAAACACGCTGTTTTAACACTGATCGGAGTCTTGTGATGTCATCCACGTCAAGAACCAATTTAATCGGTCATTACGAAAGCAGCACGAGACTGATAGAATTGAATTTACGGAAACGAAGGGGAAAATCATACTTATACTTGGATGAAAACGACCGAGGCTATAATTAATAATCGCCTTCGCACACAGATAAGCGTGTAAAAATATTCGCAGTAGTGACAAGGCTACTTTTTTTCTTACTCTTCTTATGGAGAAAAAAGTTTGAATATAAAGAGAATCATATTAATATAGTTTTAGACACTCCCATTTGGACACCCAGACTTCTAGTTTAATTGATAAAATGCAATATTTTCTACAATTGATGATACAATTATATTTTATTTGACTGTAGTTGTATGAAAATACTTTATCTATTGTTTGACTTTCAAACGAGTCGTTCTTCGAGGAAAAACGGAGTTACGATGCGCAATTCAAAACAATTACGTAAACAATTTTTTGGTTAAACTTCACCATTTGACGTTAGTCTCTCTAAATATTAACTTAGCATACACTACGCTGAACCTAATTCCCCCCAATAATTGTGAATATTACATTACACGTATCGTAAGATTTCGTTACAAATTACGTCGTCGACCAAAACAGTGTTACATAGTTCAAAATTACGTGTCACTGTTCTGTATTATTTTCCGAGTCAATTATTGCCTCGTAAAATGGACGTTTTCTGTTAGACCAAGCCTCGAATGTTCTGTCATCTGCCTTTCTTATTGTCGAGTCATCTGAGTATAAATTGTGCAATTTTTATTAATCCATAACTTAGCATTTTTTATTTATTTAACAATTTAAAAATCGAATTTGTAATTTTTAACCTTTAACGGTCCCGCTTCACCAGAATTACATAACGTTCAGACTGGGGTCGTTTTGACCCCAACCACTTAAATGCTTGCCGTAACAAAGATATTTATTTATTTTTAGTCAACCGCATTTTTGAGCATTCTTCAAACATCGTTTTAAATCATTCAGATGGTTTTTAAAAAATAAAATTTGATTTTAAATATGAAATGAACACCGCAGAGCAAAAAAAAACACGAGAAAAGTGACTTTTCTGATTGCTTATTAGAGAAAATTGACGACAAAGTTTTCGGGGTCATTTTGACCGCACGATGACCTTTAAGGGTTAAGATCGATTTGAAGTACTTTGACAAAAAAAAAAAATATCTTCAGTTGGAAGAATCAAGTTCAAAATATTTTAAAATGTTTCTTTGAGACATGAAAGCGGTAAAACACTATTTTCCAAGATTATCAAATTATGGTAATTCTGAAAGTAATTTTTCTAGGTTTTTAGATTCATTTGAGATATGCACTGAAAACATTATTTTTTACAAGAAGGTATAATTTGATTATGTGTAAGAAGGAATATTTCATAAATATGTGAAATGTTTGTTTTTTGATGAAAATAGTATCGAGTACGTTCTTGTAGGCGGGTCTCATTGACGTCAAAATCGGAATATTCAGATTAGATAAGAGCAACGTAAAATTGGATCTGTTAGTGTGCAGTAAATTATAATACGCATATGATCTTCACGGATTATGAGTAAGAGAGGAAAAACGGTCACACGTATTAATTAAGTTTCATCCCAAAGTGGACTTGCGCTATTTTCACGACAACCGATTCAATTGAGATGAATTAAGCGATAATTAGTTGGCTGCGAGATGGTACAGACAGCTGGACGCATGCTCCATTGCTCATTCGAGTTTTCTGCTTCTTATTCGTGTTTCTCTCTTTTTCTTTTCCATATGTGCTCTCTCTTATTATGACGCGCGATTCCGTTTTATGAGATACGTCAAACCAATGACCCGACGGTTTGTTCATCTCGGAGCAATTGAGCGATTCGCGTGCCTCTTCTTGGAAACCATGAGACAAATGAGCAAGATTCTCATCGAAATCTTTTGCATGGCGATGAAATAATTCAAATAATTAAGACGATTTAACTAGAAGCGAGAAAAAGAACTTTTTTAAGTGATTTATTTTTGAAATTGTAATTGGAGAAATTTTGGAAAGATGAATGGTTCACAGTGGATAGGTATAATCAATAAGAATAAAAGTGCGAAGAAAAATGTTTTATTAAGTGTACTGAATTTTATTTGACTCAACCAAATAATTTGGCAAACAAATAAACGGTATTGTTGAATGGAACAATTTTCTTTTCATTGACTGAATAAGGTGAACCATTTTTATTATTTTTATATTAAATATGTTCTTTAGACTTAAGAGTACTTTGCGTTTGTTTAGTAAGTAAAGTTCTTAACGTATTAATTAATTAATTAATTAATTAAACTCATTCACTTTGTACTAGTGACCCTTTTTTCAACCCAAATATGTAATTTTTTTGGTACACTCGTACATTTGATGCGATGAATTATAGTGTTTTATAATTGTAGGATGCAAAAGTACACCGCTGTTAGAAACTTCTATCCTATATCACATTGCATATTGAAGAAGTCGAGACGTGTTGGCAAATATTTATTTGGCATAATGCGTCCGACAAGATTGTCTCCATTAAAAATCCTGTTCCGTTATCATTTACATTCCTTTAGTAGTAAGTTCCTTTATTTAAAAATGTTTAGTTAAAATTTACTGTAATTTTAATAATGTTTCTTTCTTCATTAAATAATCTTGAAAACAGACAAAATGGACGATTACTTTGGGACACTAAACTTTACAACAACAATATTTTACGTATAGTTTCAGTATACTTTGTCTATTATGACATTTAAAATCATATTTATCTTTGCTATTAGATTACGCATGATTTTTAAAATCAAATTGAAAACACTTGTGTTAAGTCTGATTTAGAAATTACTTTTATTATGATGATAAAATCCTGATATTACTAAGATTTCATTCTTTGTCTTACTCTTATTACAACATTGAGGGTATTTGATACACAATGATGTTACGTATTACCGACCGATTTTTTATTTATATTCAACGGGTTTATTAAGAGAAAACTGCAAATATAATGCTGAAATTTGAGGAAATAATAAGGAATATATCAAGGAATCGATGCGTTTCAATTTTTATTTTGAAAAAATATTATCTTTGAAAATTTTTTTCTTCGAAATGTAAACTGAATATATCAAGGAATCGGTGCGTTTGAATTTTTATTTTGAAAAAATATTATCTTTGAAAATTTTTTTCTTCGAAATGTAAACTGAAACGTACTAGACATCGATGCCTAAATATATTCTTTATTATTTCCCAAAATTTCAGCATTATATCTGCATTTCTCTCTTAATAAACCCGCTGAATGTAAATAAAAAATCGGTCGATAATTCGTGACGTCATTATGTATCACATACCTTTAAATCATTTCATATAGATAGGTTGGAAAGTTTCAGTTACCTAGTACAATGCCATATTGTTCAGCAAATATTTGAGAATCTGCCACTCCGCACAAATGTGTCTCACTCGAGGACATATATAAAGGAGCTCGACATCGTTAACTCATTATCTAGTTACGTTTATAAAACCTTTCACTGCAAATGCCTTTTTACGTTAATTACCCTGCACAATGTGTATTCATTAGGACAAATATTACTCTCGTTTATCGTATACTCAATACATATAGAACTTGAATTGATCATTCGCAAAGTCAGTTATTCCCTTTTGCACAAGCATTTGTAAACTGACGCGTCCGGAAATAGCACATTTCCATTTTCATTTTAATCAACGTCCACAATCTAAAAATAAGCTTCAAGTGCATATACACGTCGAGTGTTTTGCTTATTCTTGTCAGGTATGCTGATTCAGAAGTTATTTGCTGCTTTTATTTACACGATGAAGAATATTTATGGCTTATTGTGTGCTTGCAAATAAATCGGTATCATATGAATAAAATGGGTAATTTTCGAATAAAGATTGCCTACATAGATTTCGCTTAGTCTATTATAATTTTCCTTATAAAAATTTCTTATAAACAACGAGAATCTAAATTAGTTGCTCTATGCACACAGATTGTAATAAGAGTGGAGCAAATGAACACCGAGGCCAAACTTTCTTGCTTAATATTATAGGTGAAATATTATTTATAATTTGAATTTATTACCATAAACTGTTAACTACGCTTTCCCCTATTTGTAAAATTAAAACTGTAAGAGCATACCGTAGAGTTGAGATATTCGCGCATGGTGGGGCTAATAGGTACAACTCACTTTAAGTATGTTTTTTAATATGATAATTTGAATCAAAATAATAATCTCCTAGGATATAAGATTCAGAAGCATTTCTACTTTTCTGAAGATGAGGGTGGAATTTTGTACGACCTCTGCACAAGCATTGAAACATGTTTATGTGGATGCATTTTAAAAAATTGCTCAGACCTCCAAACTTTCTATCAGTTCAATGGTTTAAAAGTAATAAAAAATTCTCGGTTGCCCGTGTTTTTCTTCCAAATTTAAGTGGTTAAAGGAATTTGTTTCATAAATGCGAGTTTGTGTTTTCATTAATTAGTTCAAAGCTAGTATATGAAAATTCGAAGATCGGCTGGTACAATTCGGCTGGTTCAGCAAGTTATGCTATGTATTAATTTTTCAGTTTTGTGCAGTCGGGTATTTGTTTCTTTTTCAATTATTTCTTTTTTAAAAAACCAAGTTGAAATAATTTTTCACAATAATTGATGGTATTCGAAATATAACTTTATAAAATATGAGGATACCTGTCAGAAACCTAACCTCACTTTAATTTCTATTATTTTCTATTTTGCAGCTCAATCGATGACACAATTAAGTTTTTTTTGCTGCATTTTAAAGATTTTAACATCAATTATAAGAGAAAATGTTAATTCTAAAAAGTTATCTGTAATTATTATTATTTTAATGCAGAGCTAATTTTTTGCTGCCAGGAGAAAATTTGTATCAGTTAAATTATAGATTATAGATCAGTTAAATTGCTCAGTTTGGGATGGCCAGTAAATTAAGTGGTTAGGTATAACCTTAGATTCTTAGATGGATGTTAAACAAATTATAGATCCTTCTAAAAATATATTTCGTTAATATTAATGTTGATTTTTAATTGTTTTATTTTTTTTCTGTCTGATAAATCTCAAACTCATCTGAATTTCTTAATTAAACTTTTTTTTCATACTTTATCATCAGAAAGTATTCTCAAATAGTTAAATAATAATTATAAATAGTATTTTAATATTAAGAAAATGTTTTATTTATTTAAAACATAAGAAACAATATTTGTACATATTTAGAAGATCGACGATACAAAAAGATATAACTTTTCAACAATGATAATTAGTAAGTAGAAAAGGATTTAAAAATCTAGAAATGATTGATTTCTCTTAAGAATTGAGTCCTTTAACTGCCTGTAAAAACGAAAAAGCTGCAAAAAATTTTCTTGTGTGTAAAATTGAGAAAACCTAAAAAAGTAAGTAAAATTTGTACCTAATAGTCCTACTCTATAGTAAACTTTAAATTAAAAAATTCTGTACCATAAGGATTATTTAAATATTTTAATATACTTTAACAAAGTGAAAATTTAAAAAAATAATCAAGTGATGGTTATTCAATAAATTATTAAATCTAGGGATCGCAGTCATTAGGTACAGAAGAAAAACTATATAAAATTGTGGAAGATTAGCGAAGATTCTAGCACAGTAGAAATTTTACATAAAAAATGCTTGACTATTCTAGAAGATTCTTTGAAGTATTCCAGAATATTCCGAAAGAATATAAGAAGTTTCGAAGATTTTGCAAATTCTGTGGATTTTTTAGGAGATTCTGAAGAATTTTAAAAGTCTTGGAGGATTCTAAAAAATCCTGGAACAGTCAGAATATTTTAAATAATTTTAAAAGATTCTGAGAATTTTTGAAGATTCTAGGTGATTTTGGAAGACTCTGAAACACTGTAGGGGATTCTGAAGGTTTCTAAAAAATTTTAGAACAGTCCAAAATATTTTGAATAATTTTAAAAGTTTTGGAGAATTTTTGAAGAATCTAGATGATTTTCGAAAATTCTGAAAGAGACTAGATCTGGAGGATTCAGGAAGAGTCTAGAAGTGCTAATTTTTCAGTTTTGTGCAGTCTTTGTTTCTTTGTCAGTATTTGCTTCTTTTTTAATTATTTATTTTTTAAAAAGCCAAGTTGAAATAATTTTTCACAATAATTGATAGTATTCGAAATATATCTTTATAAAATACGAGGATTCCTATCAGAAACCTAACCTCACTTTTCAATTTCTATTATTTTATCATATACTTTATCATCAGAAAGTATTCTCAGATAGTTAAATAATAATTCTAAATAGTATTTGAGAATTAAAAAATTGTTTTATTCATTTAAAACATAAAAAAACAATAGTTGTACCTATTTAGAAGATCATTTTGTAAATTTTGCAATTGTTACTTACATTTCATTAATTTTTATGCTGTTTAATAAAAATATTTTAAAAATTATAAAGTTTCGAAATTCCTAAAGCGGGCCCCGGTTAGACTAGAAAACCGCTGATAAAAGCGTGATCTACTTTATCTATGAACAACCGACGGTACACCGAAAATACGTCAGATATTTAAATTTCCCGCCATAATTAGTACCTTTCCTAAACTCTTTATTGCTTTTTGATCATGAACAAGAAATTTTTAAAAATATGTTGCTTATTCACTTTATGTCAGTAAATTATTGATCTATGATGAATAACATTTGTCATTTTACAACTTTTTATAAATATTAAGTTCGTGATCTTTGTTTATACTTGTTTTCTGTTAGATCTTATTTAACGCTTATTGGATTTCCCCTTAAAGAAATATTCAAAATACTGAAAGCTGGAAATTTTTTAGTAGTATTTTTTCTGTTGACCCATCATGTATCAACGCATCCTTTTTTACAAAACTTTAACGTTTTCTTTTACAAATCTTAACAGATTTTTGAACATGTAAAACTGTTGATATTAAAATAATAATTTCGTTGTTCTTTTGCGCTACGAGAAATGAAAAAATTTTATTTTCTTACTAATGTAGCAAAACTACATTAAAGCCTTGTTTTATTTAATAAGCTAGAGCTTTAATACACAATAGTAAACTAAGAAATTGTTTTCTTATACAATGATCGTGCAGAATTAACCACTTGAAAAAAGATTTCTAAAAGACTTTTACGCACTTTGTCTTGGTGAAAACTAATCGTCTACTTTAGTTATAAAATGTTATGCTTACAAATAAATAGAATCGAAGAGTTAAAAAAATAAGACTTTTACTCACTTTGTCTTCGTGAAAACTTATCGTTTACTTCAGATATAAAATTTTATGCCTACAAATAAATAAAATCGAAGAGTTAAAAAAATAGAGAATTTGCCAAAGAAAGGATTAAGGAAGAAAAGAGTTTGAAAACTGTCACGCACCTCAATTCGTTAGTTGAAACAGTTACGTTGGTTAGTTGATATCTGATAAGGATTACCGGGTTCTCGTAACACGACTTATAAGGTTGTGATGTTGGCGTCGCGACGACCACCGTCTAATATACCTCTCAACGGGTATCATCGCGAAGACACCCCTCGATCCTCCAGTGTGACGTCTCCCTCTATCATATTTTTATCTCTCTCCCCCTTCTTCTCTCTTTCTATCATTCAGCAAAGATCCCCTTTCCCACTCCTCGTTTCCCGTTTCCTATATTCCCCTCATTCTGTAGCCTAATTGTAACGGTGGGAAGAACAAGGTACAAATAGAGTCTGCAATCTTCTTAATAAGAAGCTGCTTTTTTCAAGGAGCTCGTCAAGGGCTTCAATATAGATATCGAGCGCGGCTACCTATTCGCATATCTGCGATTCACTTTGTTGAGGATCTCACGCCATGGGCTTCCCTTTTTTACGCCTACGATAAATATAAAAAAAAGGATTTATTCTGCCCATCCACTTTCGTTTATGACGCGCATGGTGCACAGGTAGGTGGAGGTCGAGTGCGTGCGCGAACTGTAATGGTGGGGCAAAACATAAGGCAACAATTTTAGGATACACGTGTATATCGACAATAATTTCTTACACGTGTCGTCAAGTTGTGGACATGAGGAGGTCCTAATTGCAAAATAGATACCAGACTCTCTGATTCTTTTTATGGCATATTTAGCTGAATGGCAAAGATGCGAAATGCGAGGAGCGAGATACCAAATGGAAAAAATCTTTAAAACGTAAATTGAGACATTGAGAATGACAACTATAGGTAAAGCCCAGAAATGAAATTTTACAGGAGGAACAAGAAACGTTTTCTGTGGTCTATTAAGCTGGCACAACACTATCGTCAAATAGAAATTTGGTTTCTGTCGTAATTTAGGGCTCATTTAAGGCTAATTTAATGCCCCATTGTGAAATTTAGGGCTCGACGTTTTTTTGAAAAAAGGGCGTTTGTGCTGGTTTAACGTTAAGTTGATACCACCATGCTATAAAACATACCAAAATAGTAGTTTAAAAATCAGCTGTCCCGAAGAAAATTGTCTTAACAAAAATTTCCGACTACAGAGTATCAACTATATTCTACTTCCCTAGAGTGTCGTATCTCCATTTACTGTTACACAGAGATACGACACTCTAGCGAAGTAGAATATAGTTGATACACTCTGTTTTCGGAAATCTTTGTTAAGACAGT
>JBAGKK010210271.1:0-22208 GCA_037177015.1 Euceroptres primus | reverse complement strand
CTACAAGAATCCGAAGTCAAATTTCAGGTAGCATTTATTTCCCCAAATGAGCCTTTTTTATATAGGGCGCCTGGACTATATTCACATTTAAATATTTCCCGCGCAAAAACATCCTGCAATGGTTTTCAAACAATTCATCTCTTCTAGTTTAGCTTAAGTTAGGCATAAGTTGTATATTGCAAGTGTTAACATTATTGGAGCATGCTGTATCCTGTAGCGTCATTTTCATAGTGAAATTGACCAAATATTTTAATATAGAAAAATAAAAGGAAACCATGGATAAAGAGGATCCAACAGTAATTAATTATTTATCAATTTAATGTTAAAATATATTTTTTACCTTCCACCCCCCCCCCCTATCTTTAAATTAGGATTGTGATTACTTTTTAATAAGTTTTAATCTAGATTTTATAAAAGTTTTAATTTATTAATTTTAATCTAGTTTTAAAATCAATTTCACCTACAACTCTTACATTTCTTTTTTTAAAATGACTTTTAAATTCTATACCATATTCTACGTTAACTTTTACTTGTTTATTTAAATTAGATTTAAGTTAGACTACAATTAGCTTTAGTTCAGATTTTTTTAAATTACCTTTAAACTAGATTATGATTAGCTTGAGTTTAGATGTTTAGTTGACTTTAGTTTAGATTTTGAATTAGCATTAATTTAGATTTTTAGAAACTTCTAATTAAGATTACAATTAGCCATGTTTTAGACGTTTAATTAATTTTAGTTTAGGTTTTTAATGACTTCTAGTTTAGATTGTGATTAGCTTTGGTTAAGATATTTAATTAACTTTGATTCAGATTTCTATTTAGCTTTCGTTTAGATTTTTAATGGCCATTGGTTTATATTTTTAATTATCTTTAGTTTAGATTACAAATAATTTTAAATTAGGTTTAATATAATTTATAATTTAGTTATAATATAATTTCTTATTTAGATTATGCTTAGCTTTGGTTTAGATTTTGTAATTTAATTCATTATAAATTTTTAATTATCTCTAATTTAGATTATCATTAGCTTCGGTTTAAATTGTTTAGTATAGATTTTTTATTTTGCTTTAGTTCATATTTCTTACTTAGCTTTAGTATACATTTTTAATTACTTCCAATTTGGATTATGATTAGCTATGGTTAAGATAAATTAATGAATAATAAATAATAATTAAATAATAATTAAATAATATTAAATAATAAATAATAAATTTTTGATTAGCTTTTCAATTACTTCTAATGTAGATTATGATTAGCTTTGGTTTAGATGTTGAATTAATTTTAATTTAGATTTCTTTATTTGCTTTAGTTTAGATTATGATTAATTTTGTACCAGTTTTAATTTAATTTTAGTTATTCTTTCAAGTCAAACTTTATTGCTTCTTTTAATTAGCTTTAGTTTAGATTTTTGATTACTTCTAATTTAGATTATGACTAGCTTTGGTTTTTATATTTAATTAACTTTAGTTTATATTGTTAATTAGCTTTAGTTTAAGTTAGAATTATGATTAATTTCATATTAGTTTTTATTTAATTTTAGTTAATTTTTACTTGTTCATTTAAATTAGTTGTATGTTATTTTATAATTAGCTTTAGTTAAGACTTTTATATCTTCCAAGTTAGTTTTAGTTTAGTTTTAATTAAATTTTAATTAGTATTTTAAGTTAGATTTTGTTTGTTCATTGATTCTAATTAAAACTTAAAAATTAGCTTAAGTTTAGATTTCTAATAACTTCCAAGTTGGATTCAAATGATCTTTAAGATAGGTTTTGATTTTTTTTTTTTAAATAAGCTTTTGTATGTATGTTAGAATTAAAAAAGATTTTTAAAGAGGGTGAGGGGTAAATAATATATTTTAACATTAAATTGATGACTAATTAATTACCTTTATATGCTCTTTATCCATGGTTTTCTTTTCTTTTTCTATATTGAAATATTTGATCAATTTCACTATGAAGATAACGCTACAGGATACACAATGCTTCAATAATTTTAACACTTGCAATATACAACTTATGCCTAACTTATGCTAAACTAGAAGGGATGAATTGTTTGAAAACCGTTGCAGGATGTTTTTGCGCGCGAAACATTTAAATGTGAATAATAAAATCTGAAAGAAAGGATTGAATTGGATAAGGGCTTCATGAAATAGTGTTATAAGACTCATCACTTTAATTTATAAAACAGAGGGATTCTCCAGAAGAGGTCTGATGTCGGTAGGGTAGATCAATTACATACCGATTAAGGTTCTACCAATACTCGCAATCTAGATTACGGACTGAGAGTAATATTGACTGCCAGTAAATTTTCGTGCGACATAGTCTCACTTGCAGTCAAGTTCAGAGTGGCGTAGGAGTAGGTTGATGCCTGTATTGTCAAGTGTCAATAACTGCTTGTAGTCCAGACAATAATTTTCAAAGATAACGATTAAGTTGGCACCACCTTTTAATAGCTGTCTATAACTATGTACGTGATAAAAATTCAAATTGACGAATTCGAGACGCGGGAGATTCAATTAAGTAGTTGCAAAGGCAAACCCTAGTTTGGCCGGTAAGTTATAACTCTGACGTATCGACCCAGGTTCATTCCATATCAGGAATTTGCGTTAGCGACTCAGTTTAATACCAATCGAGGGTAATATCGAATGTCAGTAACATGTAGCGGTGACGCAAGCTATCGGCAAGTGGTATAGTCAACGTACAGTTCGCCGCTCGGTCGGTAAATGGCGTCACGGCCCATTTGGTTTATGACTATCTTGGTTCAAGGTCAGTAAGTTAGAATCTTGTCGTATCGACTGAGGCTTAATTTATGTTTGGAATTTGCATTATCAACTGAGAGCAATATCAGATGAGGGTTATACCGACCGCGGGTAATATCGATTGTTGTTTACTTGCGGTAGTGGTGGTCTATCAGCATGTGGTGTCGCGGCCCTCTTGTTTCAATGTCGGTAATGTAAAACTCTGACGTATCGACCGATATCCAGTTTATGTCAGGAGTATGCATTATCGGCTGATAGTAATATTGACTGTTAGTAACTTGCGGTAGTGGTGCTATCTATCGGCAAGTGACGCTATTACCTATTTGGTTCAAGTTTGGTAATTTAAAACCCTAATGTACCGACCAAGACCCAGTTTATGACAGGACTTTGCAATACCGGCCCATGGCAATATCGACTGAGGGTATTATCGACTGAACGTAATATCAACCGTCGATAACTTCCATCGGTGGCGCCATATGTCGGAAAAGTACGCTATGACCCATTAGGTTTCAGGTCGGTAGGTAGAACCTTGATGTAGCTACCGAGGCCCAGTTTATGTCATAAATCTGCATTATCGACTGGTGGTAGTATAGACTGTCGATAACTTCAACGGTGGCACCATCTGTCGGCTAGTTAAGTCATGACTAATTTGATTCAAGGTCTGTAAGGTAGAACCCTGATTTGGCTACCGAAACTCCGTTTACGTCAGAAATCTGCATTAATGACCGAGGGTAATATCAACTGTCGGTAACTTGCATCAGTGGCACCATCTGTCAGCAAGTGACGCATTTGGTTACAGGTCGGTAATGTAGAACCATTATGCACAAGAATCTGCATTACCGACCCAATGGCGCATTATGAATCTACATTACCGACGGATGGTAATACTGAAGTCTGTGGCATTTGCTGACATACTATAAATCTGCATTACCGACTGATGGTAATATTGACAGTGGCGCCATCTGTTGGTGCAATCCACATTGATAATCTGCATCACCGACCGACTTGCGGCAGTAGCGCCATCAGTTGGTGCAGTCCACACTGAGAATCTGCCTTAACGACCGAGGGTAACTTACGACAGTAGCATTACCGACAGTGGCCACTTACCGGCTCCAGGTAACTTAGCACGGATTTGCACTCTGCTCGGTCGGTAAGTAGTCCAGTAGTGACATAGCCCTACTACTTACATCTAATATTTTAAGAAACATATGTCTCTTTCCCATTTTCCACTGCTGCGTTTTTGAAATTCTAGTCGTGAGTCCAAATCTTCACAAAATGCGCATTGTACACGTGCCGCTCTGGGAATAATTAATACTTCAGGGTTGTTGTAAAGGGATGATATGAATTTTCTACAGAGTTTTTCATTAAGATTGGTCAAAATATGTTTAATTAATCATAAATAAAGAAAAATATATTTAAGTTTAATAGAAAGTTGCAAATTAACTCATTATTCCGTAAGAGATACCGCCGTTCCGTGCGCTCACCCCCTACCCCTACCTCCCGGGTAAACGCACACTATCAGAAACCGGCACACTGCATTTTTTTATTATCTAGGACCCCCTGAACATGAATCCGAAGAGAAACTGCGTTACACTATTTATGCATGCTTAATGTTACCTACGTCTTCGTCTACAAATCACATAATAAATATTTAACTTAGAAAAATAATTATTTCGTTGAAGTAAATGTTTAATTGTTATAAATAATTTCATTCTATTAATCGAAAGAAACATTCCCTTTACCTAAAGAAATAAATATTTATGTAAACACAACATTTTATCCATAATGATTTTGATTAAATTTAGTTTTTGTCTGAATTTAAGCAAGATTGATTTGATTTTAAGTAAAATTTGTCTGAATTTAAGACTCAATTCTGAAAGTCAGGTAATGTGGTATTAAAAAGTTTAAACCAATATTGCTTAAATTGAAACAACATTTTACTGAATTTAATCCCAACCATTTTGAGGTGTAACAATTTTAAGTATTCTTTTTTACTGTGTATAAATGCATCAACTCTTTGTATAAATAAATATATTTTTAACTTAATTTATATTTTTTGAATTAAATAATTATTTCTTTGATTTAAATAAACCTAAAGACTTGATTCAAGTACACTGACTGACGGATTGACGGCACGGCTCGGGGGTAGAGTGTCATCGATCCGAGCCTATTCGAGCGAGCAGTCTTCAGGACCGCGTATATAGTCTCTGAACGTACAAAAGTAAATACGCAGAGAGTCGTGATGTAAACAACGTCTGGCGGGCCTGACTACTCGAGCGATGTAGGCCGGTCAAGGGACGCTCGGGGGGGAGACAGAATCAATGAAGCGTGAACGGTGCCATCGAGCAGTGTGTTGTCAATCCGGTGGTCAGTGTACGGATAAATTAATTGATTCAAATACGTCTTGGTCAATTCAAAGAATCTAACTCGTTGAATCAAATTAGAAATTAATATTTCTTTGAAGGACTGATAAGATTTCAACGAATCTAGACCTTTTGATTCAAGGAAATCATTCTCTTGAATGTACGAAAAATTTATTTTAATCATGAAAATACAGCCAAAGATTTCATTTCTTTAAGTCAATAAAAGATATATGTCTGGTTCAAATAATAATTACTCCTGTGACAGAATATTTTCTTGATCCTAAGAAAGAAAGAGGATATAAGAAATAAATATTTAAGAAATAGGATTCAAATAAATACATTTGCTTGTTTGCCATTTTTTTTCAATGTACTATTTATTGTTTGCCGTTTCATAATAAAACAAGCTAGAAACACTTGAAAAATTGATAAAGTTTGGGTATCCCTCTGATGCATGCGACGGGTAGAATAGCGACTAATGACAACAACACTACTAGCTTTGACTCGAAATTAAGCATCGAAAAGTTTTCAAAATCGATCGCGAAAAACGAGAAATTATTGTCTCTTCGTGCATCACTAGTTCCACTTTTTAACGTTGTTCTCAATTCCACGCAACATCTGTTTCCCGCCCGGCTTTCCGCGCCCTTCGACAGTCGTCACTCCCGCTCTTATGGTGTGGGTGGCTAGAGTAGTTAGTAGTAGACAGAACACTGTGACTCGAGTCAACGAGCGAGATGGAGAAATTACTGACGAAGAGAGACAGAGTTTCAGTAGTCCAAGTGAGACAGGGTGTGGCGACGAGACTCGAGGAAAGCAGAGAGGGCCCCGGACCGTATGACAGACGCCGCACCGCTCAGACCGGCCAACCAGTTGCGAGGGAGGAAGCGAGAAAGACAAATAGAAAGAGGGACAGAGAGGAAACCGTCGAAAAAGCGAGAAAGAGACGAAGGTTCGAAGGATCGCACCGAGAAACGAACGACAGTCGCGCGGCATGCGGCGCAACGTGCGTACGGATGTTGATTGTTCTGTTTTCGATGCGAGTTTTTCGAACCTTACCGCGGCTTCCATCCTCGTTGTACACACCTCGCGTTCGACTGTCGGATTCTTCTTGCCTTCTCGTTTGTATAAATTTCTAGCTCATCTAGCGATCTACCTCCCGCTCCTCTCACCTACTCACTCCATTTCGGTATTCCTACTCCCACTTCGGGCTTTAAGCCGAGCCGAAGTTTCGCATTAAAAGTCTCATCCCTGTGACGCCGGTGATCCGAGTCCGCGAAAAATAAAAAGTGTCCCCTCTGGAGTTTAGTTTTCACCAAGACCGCATCAAGTGAGGAAATTTTTTTTTCTTTTGTATTGCATTATTTTTTTTTATTTTCACTTTATCATATTGTACAATACCTCGAATAGCTTGTAAATATGTAAGTATCTATCATTGTAGCTCTGTAATTAACTGCGATTGACTATTGAGCACAATAAACGTTAATAATTCAAATTATCATTAATTTTTACGTTTTTAAAATTTATGTTTGAAAACTTTTGAAGTATTTTACACATAGAAATAAGTTAATTACGTAGGGTTGATTTTTGGAATTTAAATCTCCCCCCACCATTTATAGGGTTTTTATATTTGGTATGTAATTTTAAGCTAGGCGTAACATTTTGCCGATATACTGATTTAAAAATATTAATTATTTTACACTCGTCGCTGAATCGAAGCCCCCTAAATCGAGGACCACCTTCATGGTCGTTCACGCTTCATTGATTCTGTCCCCGCCCCTGAGCGTCCCGCGACGGCACCATCGCTCGAGCAGTCAGGGCCGCCAGACGTTGTTTACATCACGACTCTCTGCGAATTTACTTTTGTACGTTCAGAGACTATATACGCGGTCCTGAAGATTGCTCGCTCGAATCGAGGACCGTCTACCCCCGAGCCCGGTCCTCGATTTAGCGACGAGTGTAATTGCGCTAATGGAAATTTATTTTCCATACTTGCAGGTCGATCAGTAAAATCAAAATTACAAATATTACCAAAAATGTCTATAAGATCAGGGTTGATCAATTGCAATCAAAATTACAAATAACACCAAAAACACCTGTAAGATGCAAAAAACTCCGCTAATAATTAAAAAGTTATCAGTACCAAGTAATAATAAGCATATTTCATTTGGCTAGGAATTTACATATCTCGAAGAGTCCTTCCATGCAATGACCAATCATATAATCGATGCAAGAGAGGACTCAGACATGAACTGCAAATTGCCTAACCTTAACTTTCCGGCTCTTTGGGATGACTCTTTGAGATATGTAAATTCCTAGTCAAATGAAATATTTTACACACAGACATTAAGCCCCAGACTACAGTATGGTACTGTTCAGAAAATTCATTTTTCGATTACGAATGGTTCTTAGTCGTCCAAATAAACATATTTATATGTAACCTTATTTAAATTCGTTATTCTTTTTTAAGTTAATGAAAAATTAATGAACTACACTCCCGACAAAAAGTTTGGGTATATTGATATTTTTCAAAAGTTTAAAACGAATGTGATATCTTAAATACAACTTCTCAACCATTTTTAACGATAATTATTAAAAAAGTATTTAAATCTGCGTCGAATGACCCCTATTTGCATTTTTTTCGATCACTCTGTAAGAAAATATCTATAAAAAATAAAGTTTCTAGAAAATCCTGCACTTTGTAGTGAAATCATCTGCAGATTTGCTGGTGCTTTTTAATAGATTTGGCAAAGGGTTAAACGTGACAAAAAGTAATCTGGAAATTTTGAAGAACGGTTTCATTATTCAACATTATTTTTAAAAATCGAAGCTTAAGTGATTTGATAATAAGTTCTAGGAAAATTATAGAATCTCCATTTATTAAATTTTATTACCGTTTATTACGACAGTAACCATTCTTCAAACTTTTCAGGTTATTTTTTGTCACGTTTAACCCTTTGCCAAATCTATTAAAGAGCACCAGCAAATCTGCATACGATTTCAATACAGAGTACAGGATTTCCCCTTTAAAATAAGCCCTAGAAACTTAAAAAATGTGAAATAATTTCGGAGATATTAGTAATTTAAGAAATTGGCAAAAAACTTTGTTTTTTATAGATATTTTCTTACAGAGTAAACGAAAACAATTCAAATAGGGGTCATGCGACGCAGATTTAAATACGTTTTAAGGGAATATCGTTAAAAATTGTTCAAAGTTGTACTTAAGATTTCACATTCGTTCAAAATTTTTTAAAAATATCGATGTACCCAAACTTTCTGTCGGGAGTGTAAAAAAAATAAAAGTAAAAAAATGATTAAAAGTAAAAATTAATGCATAAAAATAAAACGGTGGGATGAGAGGGGAGAACAGTTTTCTTTCGACGAATTTGCTGCTTTAAATATTGAATTAATTAATTATCTTTTATGCAGGGCATATATATTTATCTTATATAATTTTTTTATTGCAAGGGAAGTAACATATTGTAGTATTAGGAAACAATAATTTCAAATTAAAGATATTTTTTGAAAATTAAAAAAAAATGTTTAACCTTTTAATTAAAAAATTGTTAATTTTAGTATAAAACTCTCTATTTGGGTTACAAATAACTGCCTCTTATTGTTAGAATATTTTGAAATATGATGAAAATGACAAATCGCTAAACACCGCTAGTAGTCAACCTCTGACTCATTTCCTTCTCTATATTATTTAGAGGACATCTATGCTAAGATGGGAGGGATCGTACTATCATTAATCTTTTTTTGAACACACTGCGCGAGTGTTCTTCGATCCTATCTCCTCTTAAAGCTACCTATATTCCCTTTTGCATAAGAAGGGGAAGTGGGACGGAAACACGAGTCGAAAACCTTATGTGAGAGCACAAAGGTCCGTGATAGGATTGTTTGGCATTCATTGTCATCGTAATGGGTTCGTTGTCGCAAGAATTTATCCCATATATGGAAAATTATAATTCCTCTTATGTGTTTACATAAACGAAATGTCAGAGAAAAATTACATTTTTATGTAACACCCTTTATAAAGAAAGATCTATTTTTATCAATTGTACATTTTATTTTAGTTTAAAAAAGAAAGCAAGGCCATTCCTTGGAATTAAGTTCTTATTTGTGAATGATGTCAAGAATTTACATTTTTTACAAACGACTTCATGTAAGGGAAAAGTTTCACAAAAAATAATAAACTTTGAAAAAGAATGGTTCTTCGTCGCCCAAAAAAATAAGCTCTTATATTTAAAAAAACAAACTAATTTAGTAAACTTATTTTATCAAAATTTATAACAATTATATAAGATTAATGAAATTAAGAAGATTTGAATTACTTTTATAATTTTCCAATTCTTAATTTTTAGGCGTCTGTCGCCGGAAACCGGAAGGACCAGGGAACGTTGCAGAATCATCTGAAATAATTTCGCATCAGTAATTCCACACTCTGGTGATGTCACACTCTGAAGAAAGGAAGATTCTCATTCGTCCAAGAAAAAAACGCCTTTGAAGAGACTGCAAGCACAAACCACAGAAAACACTGCCAAGATTTATGATCACAATAAAAAAAATCAAGAGGAAAACAAAGAAACGACAATACAAAATTTTATATTCCATTCGATTTTTAGAATACACATAAGAACTGGAAATTTTGTCAATACTAAAATGACGAAGTAATATAATTTTCTACGCACAATAAAGATATTTTCTACATGACGAGAAACCAAATGGAAAAAGAACCTTAAAAAAGGATAGTTAAAATAAAATTAATAGACGAAAATTTAAGATATCAAATTAGCAAATTCAACTCTAATAAATGTGCCTGTAAAATTTAAAAGAAGAAAAGTATCACTTCAAAAGCTCAGAAACGCTGAATTGAGCATTCGACTGAAATTCTCTGATACTTTGGCATCAAGTGGCAACCAAGAGGAAGCAATTTCCTATCCATCCAAAGGCAGAGTTTGGGAACTCATTTACAGGAAATCGACGAAAGACCTGGCTCTAATTCAGAGGTCAATAAAGAGAGTAAAGAAGAGGAAAATATCCAAGGAACTGAGGAGTGGATTCTTATATTTTTTTCCTAGTAAACATATTGATTATCAAAAGAAAGTGAATTTTCTAAAACAACATAACGATGGGCCAAAACATCTCCAACTCATGTAAGAAGTAAGATATTAACCTCATACTCAAAATATAAACGAAAAGAAATCGGTTTCACTCCAGTGATCAGGTGCATGGAAATAACTCTGATGTGCTTACAGGAAATCGACAGGAAAGTTGATTTTTACAGGAAATCGATTTTTAAATTGTTTTATTTTGGGGAACGTATTTAGACCCTAAGTTTTGAGTAACGAATTCGAATCGGAAACCATAAAAATGCGAAATGTCATATTTGCGGCAACTCAAATCGGGACCAGTCACATAAGCCGAAACCCACATTGCGGAATCTCATATTTGAGAAAAATAGCAAGTTCGATTCATTGTGGCAAAAATGTGGCTGCTCACATTTGTGGCGAGATATATTTTCGACATCTCACATTTGCGGCAATTCAAATCTAAGCAAAGCTTGATATTGCTCTTAAATATGACTTGTTACACTGTGAAAAAAGTCATATTTAAGGAAAATATTAAGCTTTTCTTAAATATGTGACTTGCCGGCCGTAAATGCGTCTCATCGAAAATGTGCCTTTCCGCTAAGGGATCGTCCATAAACTACGTAGCCTTTCGTACCTCCCTCTATGCCAAGCAACTGAGGAAGATACGAGTATTCCACACCATAGCCAAAAGGCTACGTAGTTTATGGACGATCCCTAATGTGACTTAACGTATTTTTGCCACTGAACCGAAATTACTACTTTTGTCAATTGTGAGATACTGAAATGTGACTTTTGCGTTAAAGCCTTGCCACAATATGAGTTATCACTAATGTAACATGCCGCATTTCGCCACTTTAGAGTGAACTTAGTATTCTTCTTAAATGTGACTCACCGCTCTGTGATTTGCCGTAAAAATGAGATGATGTCAATGTGACTCGATAAAATGTGACTTTACGCATGTGACAAGAAAAGATATAGTCTTTTGATAATAGTTAATTTTCCAACCATCCAGACCAATTTTGTTTGATTGAATCAAACATTTGGTTATTACAGTACCGGTCACGAGTATCAGACCGCTTCACTCGCATCTCATCGGAAAAAAATTCTTGTCTTTCACATTTAGTAACTCGGGAATCAAACGCGACTGTAACTTTTGGCAAAAAGCATTGAAAGAATTAAGAAATTTCGCGTCGAAAGAGCCATATGTGAATAACTTTGAAATATTCTTAGTCAAGGTAGAATGTAAGAAAACTAGAAGGAAATAATGTGCTAGGTGACAATTTTCCGACCATTTTTTTAATTTCTGGAAAAATGTAGAATAGCTTTAGGAGAATTTTGAAAAAATTCATAGCGGTACTTTAAAGCATAAGCTTCAAAATGAAACCTAGAAACTCAACATATCTTTACTAATCATATAGTAATAAATACAAATGTTCTATCATATTTTCATTTTCGCGAGACTCCATGAACATGTAGTGAATGCGAGCAAAGGCTTGATTATCGCATGTTTAGAACTTGAAGAGCCACCTTAGACATAAAAAAATTTTGAGAACAAGGGGCACCTTTTTTATTTCTCGCTTGGACTTCAAAATCTAATTAAATTACAATTAATTATTCATTAAAATTAATTATTAATTTTGATTTTATATCATAATGCAATGATTCCGTATTTCTTTTTTTATTTGAGTTAAATTTAATCTAATTCTCTATGACCAAATCCATTTCAAATCAGGCAGGTTCTACACTTGAACTCGCAGAATCGCTCGAGGACAAAATATGTTGTTTTTTTAGAGGAAATTAGGCCATGCGTATTTTTGCGATTTGTGAAAAAAAATTTCTACGAAGTTATGGGTATTTGAATTTTTTGTTTTGTATTTCAAAAAAACCCAAATGTTTTCTTTCAACTTCTATAACTTTTGACCTAATTGAGATATTTAAGATTTCTTCCCAGATTCTGGTAGTGTTTATAGTCTTCGTTCGAAATCCGCCAGAAAATTTAAATAATGTTCAAAATTAACAAAGTGGCGGTGGTTCTTCTGAAAATATTTATAGTCGATTTCTCGAAAAACCCACACTTATATTTTTTTCCCAATTTTCTGTTGAATTTGTACTATCATAGGAAAGACATCTTGTGAGTTTTATGCGGGCTAAATAACTTTTGTGGCCAGGAGAATTTTTTTCATAAAATCGAATTTTCGCATTTTTCTCGAATACAACTACAGATACGAAAAAATGTTAAGAAAATAGTTTGCACAATTAAAAAAGTTTTACAAAAAGTTCTTCTACTTATTTATGATATCTTGCACCATTTCCGAGAAAAATAAAAACATTCAATTTTAATGCACAAAAAAATTTTCTTAATTCCTGCTTTTTGGAAATACCCACCTTGTTATTTTGTTAAATATTTTTTTTAAATGTACGTTTATATAAAGAAGACTTCCTGTGAGTTTTACATGGGCTGAAAAATTTTATGGCCAGAAAATTATTTTTCATAGAATCTTATTTTTAAATTTTTTGCTGAAACAATTTAAGTTACAAAAGTAATGTCAATTCAAGACATTGTTTGCCTAAAAATTTTTCGACGAATGAAAACGCGAGAGTGGAAGAAGGTGCTGTCCATCCTGGAATACAAAAATGTCACATATGGAAGATGGAGATTGATGAAAATGATATGAAAACTTCTTATATGACCAAAACTGCTAAATACGATTGGGTTCCTAAATTATCTATAGAATCCAATGATTCCTCTTCGGATCTTGAGGGCTCTAATGAAGAATCTGAAGAAATAGATAATAAAAATCTCGAAACATGGGCCCAGGTATTATTTTTTTTTTAACTAAGTATGATTCAAAAGAAGATTTTGTACATTATTGAAAAATAGCAGGGTGAATGTGAAATATATTTAAATATATTGAAAATAAAAACTTTTTTGGCAATAAATTTTTAGTCTTGACAATATTTTTGTAATTTAAATCGTTTCAGCAAAAAATTTGAAAATTCGATTTCATGAAAAATAATGTTCTGGCCATAATAATTGTTTAGCCCACGTAAAACTCACAGGAAGTCTTCTTTACATAAACGTTCATTTTTTAAAACTATTTAAAAAAATATAGGTATGGGTATTTATGCGTATTTTTTTTTTATTTACTTATTTAT
Source organism: Euceroptres primus (assembly GCA_037177015.1). Lineage (NCBI taxonomy): Eukaryota > Metazoa > Arthropoda > Insecta > Hymenoptera > Figitidae > Euceroptres > Euceroptres primus. The sequence goes on along the minus strand of JBAGKK010210271.1, from coordinate 8,844 downwards.
GGGTATTTCCATAAACCAAGAGTCAAGAAAATTGTACTGTGCATGAAAATCGAAATTTTTTATTTTCCTCGGAAATGGTGCAAGATGTCATAAATGAGTAAAAGAACTTTTTGTAGGACTTTTTTATTCGTGAAAACTATTTTCTTAACATTTTTTTGTATCTGTAGTTGTATTCGAGAAAAATGCGAAAATTCGACTTTATGAAAAAAAATTCTCCTGGCCACAAAAGTTATTTAGCCCGCATAAAACTCACAAGATTTCCTATGATAGTACAAATTCCACAAAAAATTGGCAAAAAATATACGTGTGGGTTTTTTTTGAGAAAATCGATTATAAATATTTTCAGAAAAACTGCCGCCATTTTGTTAATTTTCAACATTTTCTAAATTTTCTGGCGGATTTAGAAAGAAGACGATAAACGCTACCAGAATCTGGGAAAAAATCTTAAATATCTCAATTAGATAAAAAATTATGGAAGTTTAAAGAAAAAATTTGGGGTTTTTTGAGAAACAAAGCAAAAAATTGAAGTACCCATAACTTCGTAGAAATTTTTTCCCCACAAATCGCAAAAATACGTATCGCCCAATTTCCTCTAAAAAACAACATATTTTGCCCCAAGGGATTCTGCGACTTCAAGTGTAGAACCTGCCTGATTTGAAATGGATTCAGTCCTATATAACTTTGAACTTCGGCAAAAATTTATTTAAAATTTCGAAATTTCATGATCAATACATTCCTTCATATATCAAATATATTATGTATCATCAAATTTCACCTTAACAAATATAATGTCTTTTTGAAATGCTCTATATTACAAAATATAATCAATGAAAAAATTCATCTGATGATGGTTAGTGAAATATATAAATTAAATTACTGGAACGTCAAATAAACATAAACAGTGCAATGCGCTTCAAGTAAACAATAAATCGTCAAAACTGAAGATCTGTGACAAAATTATCTAGGTCAACTTAGTTTTCTGACTTCTCTGTGCAATTCATCTACACTAAGTCTCAAAAAACAAAGCTTCTTTAAATCGAATTTTTTTTTTTAATTTCTCTGTCGTAATTTTTTGAATTCCATATTATGATGAGGTTGCATCTTTCAATAAGGCTTGATAACAAATTTTCTTCTCCATAATGTTCTTGATTCTTTTAAAATCTCTTACTATTAAAATACTCCGGCATGATGATGTCTAGCGTATACTCCAATTTCCAAATATTTTCTTAAACATTTTTTTTAATGAACAAAATAACAAGTAAAACGTAAGAAAAGAAAAGCAACAACACCTAAAATAATAATTATACATAAATTCATTGATTTGAAAATTAAATTCATAATTACAGCACTGCCTATTTATAAAATACACATACACGAGTGTACGTTAAATCTCAAGTTGTTAATATTTCAATTGTTTTTTTAAAATAAAATGGCTCCGAGAAAAGAGGTCAATCTTTCTACACGAAAATCACTTTAACGTAATTAATTAGGTACATAAGTAAAAAAGTGTAATTATAAATAATTTGGGAGATTTACAGTATGATTAATACACTTTTTTTGACTTACCAAAAATTAATTGATTTAATAAATTAAGCCTTGCCACTATTATCAAAAAAGGTTTGATTAATATTTACTCGACTTTTCGAGCCAAAAAATGACAGACAAACAATCGGAAAATTAATTTATGTTATTTTTACTATATAATTGCATTTAGTTTTCATAAGTGTTACTATCATTTTTATTTTATTTGCTTCTAATGAACACTGTAAGAAATATTGAGATTAGTAAAATTTTGAAATAAATTCTATTCGGTGATAAAATTCTTATATTTTAAATAAATTTTTGCTGCAATACAAAGTTCTATAGACAATCAGATTAAAGGTACATCAAATAAAAGAAGAATTAAAGAATCATTGCATTTTTATATAAAATCAAAATTAATAACACAGGCACACACAAAAAAGTGTGCGGAGCCAAAAAAGCGACCTATATAGAATTGTAGTATTGATCTAGCAGAGTCAAAATTTGCATTGATTGGAATTTTCTGCTTACCAGTTTTTTTTTATTCGACTTTGAATTTTTAGTTTAGGTCAAATTATCCCAAGTAGGCCACCATAAATCGAAAGTCTTTTTTTTGGCTTTAAAATGAATTTTGTTAATAGCCCTTATGTTCGGAAACATTTTCCCAGGGTTTGGTCGCAAACAAAATTTTTTTGCAAAAGTTATTAACAATAAAAATTTAATGTTACAACATGATCAACATTTTTCTTGTGAACGACTAAACGGATTTTGATGATTCTTACGTTGAAATTTTTGATTAAAAACACACATTCCAGAAATCTTTCTTTCTATTTTAAAAACATTAAATTTGTTTGAAAAAATATCTATTGTTTATAAACAAATTAAACTTTTTTTCTTTCAAAAGAAAAATTTTGTTGCACGTCATTCTACATTTTTTCTGGAGAGAAATGCGAAAAGAAATACTAAGTAGTTTCTATTATAATAGAAACTGCAAAAATAAATACTAAGTAGTTTCTATTATAATAGAAACTGCAAAAATAAATACTAAGTAGTTTCTATTATAACAGAAACTGCGAAAAGAAATACTAAGTAGTTTCTATTATAATAGAAACTACTTAGTATTTCTTTTCGCATTTCTCTCCAGAAAAAATGCAGAATAACGTGCAAAAAAATTTTTCTTTGAAAAGAATAAAAGCTCAATTTGCTTATAAACCATTTATATTTTCTTAAACAAATTCAATGTTTTTATATTCACAAGAAAGATTCCTGAAATGTACGTTTTTAAACAAAAATTTCAACGTAAGAATCATCAAAATCCGTTTAACCATTCACGAGAAAAATGTCGATCATGTTGTAACATTAAATTTTCGTTGTTTATAACTTTTCCAACAAAAATTTTGTTTGCGACCAAAACCTGGCGAAATCTTTTCGAACATAACGACTATTAAAAATTCATTTTACAGCGAGAAAAAACGACTTTCGATTTATGGTGGCCTACTTGGGATAATTTGACCTAAAATAAAAATTCAAATTTGAATAAAAAAAAACTGGTAAGCAGAAAATTCTAATCAATGCAGATTTTGACTATGTTAGATAAATACTACAATGCTAAATAGGTCGCTTTTTTAGCTCCGCAAACTTTTTCTTTGTGTACCTGTGTAATTAATTTTAATAAATAATTAGTTGTAATTTAATTAGATTTTGAAGCCCTAGCGAGAAATAAAAAAGGTGCCCCTTGTTCCCAAAATTTTTTTATATTTGAAATTAAAAAAATTTTGGGAACAAGGGGCACCATTTTTATTGGCGGTCCTGCTTCAAGTTCTAAACATGTGACGATCAACCCTTTGCTCGCATTCTCTACATGTTCATGGAGTCTTGCGAAAATAAAAATATTATGGCACATTTGTATTTATTACTAGATGATTAGTAAAGATATTTGGAGTTTCTGGACTTTATTTTGAGGCTTATATTTTAAAGTACCGTTATGAATTTTTTCAAAATTCTCCTAAATCTTGTCTACATTTTTCCAGGAATTGAAAAAAGGGTCGAAAATTTGTCACCTAGCACATTTTTTACTTCTAGTTTTCTTAAATTTCACCTTGACTAAGCATATTTCAAAGTTACTCACATATGGCTCTTTCGACGCGAAATTACTTAATCTTTTCAATGGTTTTTACCACAAGTTACAGTCGCGTTCCCTTCCCGAATTATTAAATTTAAAAGACAATAATTCTTTTCCGATGAGATGCGAGTGAAGCGGTCTGATACTCGTGACCGGTATTGTATATTCACAACAAAATATTTTAATTGATTCAAATAAAGTTTGGTATCTTTTCCACTCATAAATCTTTTCTCTAACCTGATGACTGGACCACTTATTTCCCAATCTCTGACTTTATCTAATTTTCTAGAAAACTGGACGTCTCAATCGAAATTTGATTTACGATATCGTCGTTTTGACAGCAAATGTGAGAAGACTCTGGAGGAAGGAGTGGAGAAAATAAAAGGGAATAAGAAAAGTAGAGAGAGATTTAAACTAAAGTGGAAGAGGGAAAAAAGGAAGAGAAAGGACGGCAGCTGTGAATTTGAACCAGAGTTTCTTCCTCTTCTCTGTGGCAAATTCTCTGTTAATTTCTCACTATGTGAAATTATGTTCATGCATCGTTTGCACTTTTCTCAAGTGAAAGTCCTCTTCTGGTTCGAAAATGCATCCAAGTCCTTGGGAGGATGCAAGAATGGAGTTGCGATTGTTGGAGGATCCTATCCTTGGAAGTGTGAAGTGTTAAATGCCTTGACCCCCCGCCATAGTGCCTCCCCCCCTCATATTTGGTCGTGATTGGAGGGAGAAAGAGCGCATTACAAATGGAAACGACGTGTGTAAACGTACTTTGAAAGTCAACGGTCGGAGTCAAAGGAGCGACGAGAGCCCGGAATTCTCTGCTGAGTGAGAAGTGCATTCAGTGACAGGATCGATCTCGATCGAATCCCTCGATTTTTAATTATTTCTTTTAATTTTCTTTTTTATTTTGTGCTAAAGTACAAGAATCATGTGTCATTTGTGGCGAGTGCGGGATGCGTTGCCTTAAGATAAAAGTGCCTTATTTGTGTTTGGATTAAAGTTTGGGGTGGCTTCCCTTCGAAAATGATCCTTCACGTCCTCTTGGCGATGCTTTCGCTGGTTTTGGGCGTACCGAACAAGTCCATCTATGTCGATGATAAAGCGGTGAGTGTTTTTTTATTTCGATATCATATAGGTTAAAATTTCTCAGAAAACGCAGAAGTTGGCCGAGGGTCTTTGTATTTTTATCCAAATTGGTGAAACTTTAGTATTAGGTGTAGAGTTTCTGTGCCAAATGCTTTAAAACAATTGTCAAAATTCCGGGAGCTAAATTTTAAGGCTCGATTTTCTTCAAAACGCAATATCTCCAAGAGTCACCGATTTTATTCATTTTTGCAGAACTAACACATGATTTATTAGTGTTTGAAACCAAATTAAATTGAAGAAAATTTTTAAAAATTTGACCAAAAAAAAACTCAATATTTGGATTCCTTATTATTTTCTGCATTGATTACAAAACAAAAAAGAAATTAATGGAGAGTATGAAACTTTTGCAAATAAAAATTTTTTAGTTTTGCCGCGTAGGATGTACAAGGAGCTCACTGAAGTTCGCAACGTTTGTAAGAAAATGCAAGAAAAAACTATTTTTCTTTCAACGCACGAGACCTAAAATTTTACTGATGATAATGGTTCCATTTGATGTCCGTATACACTCAAAAAACTTCCATCCCCTAGCACTATTGGATCACACCCCAATTCAACCCCTAAAACTTCAAAAATTTACGAAAAATACCCCAATCTTGAGACCTGAAATTTTATTACTGATAATGATTTCATTTTATGTCCGAAGATACCCAAAAAAGTTTCATCCCCTTAGCAAAACAGGATTACCTCGTTTTGCAACCCCTAAAATTCACGGGGTAATCCTGTTGTGCTCGAGGGATGAAACTTTTATGGGTATCTTCGAACATGAAATGAAACTACTATCAGTAATAAAATTTTAAGTCTGGGTATTTTTCGTGAATTTTTGAAGTTTTAGTGGTTGAATTGGGGTGTGATCCATGCAAGTTTTTGAGTGTATACGGACATCAAATGGAACCATTATCATCAGTAAAATTTTAGGTCTCGTGCGTTTAAAAAAATAATTTTTTCTTGCGTTTTTTTATAAACGTTGCGAACTTCAGTGAGCTTATACAAGGCGTAAACTGCTGGCACGTAGGCCATATCTTGAAGACTGTTGATTGAACTCAAGTGATTTCTATAGACATAATATAGAATTTTTTAATATTTTAATATAAAATTGAAACGAAATAAAATTTCAAAATCAGATTCAAAAAATGAAAAAAAAGATTGAATTCAATTTTTGACACAGAAGTACTCCTTATTTTTAATACACGGTGGATCTCGGCTAAGATCCACCCAAAGGGGCTTGCACCTCTCGGTTTTATTTTGATAGCACCTCGGATTGCACTTTTGTGATGTCGAACAATCATTTTGAGCCCAAACAGAAAAAAATCGTTCGGGCCGATTTTGAGAAAACTTAATTTTCGAATTTTTAAAAGAGGTTAATCAACATATTTTCATAAAAATAAGTTAAAAATGAAATTATATTGGCTTACACCGTTTAGTTTATCATACAAAAGAAGGTTCTAGCTGGTGGAGTCCACGGCATCTGATCATGAGAATTTTTCAGTCGGAATGGGATTTGGCTCTAATTCAGGATATATGATTTTTTGGTAGAGAAAAAGAATCCCACTAAATATTTTTCGAAAATTCGAAAAAATGGTGGAAATATGGGACTTTGAGTTTTTGGAGAATTTTTTGTAAAACGATGTATCTTTGGTTCTAATTTGCAGATTTAACTTTTCGACATCTGAATTTGTTCGTTTTAAGATATATTTCAAAATAAAAAAGAACAAAAAATTTTGAAAATTTTGTAAAAAAAATAAAAATGAAAAACGCATTTCCCAAAAAATGCAATTTTTTATTTTTATTTCTAATTTTTCGTCAGAGGAAGGTATGAGTGTCCTCTATAAGCCCTAAAATTATTAGAGTGGGTTTGCCACTGGTTTTCGAGAAAAAATTCAAACGTCACGTCTGGTATGGCGTGGCGGGGCATCACGCGTCGAGCGATGTAGTGCAGTCTGCAGTATTTGTTACATCCGCGGAAAGCGAATGAAAACCTATACGTCGCAAGAGCAAGAAAAGGGTTGCATGGATTGATCCTAATTTAACTTTGACAGTTATTAAACGCATTTAGTGGTAGCACCACATTAATGTTGGTGACCAGTCTACTTTTTCACTTGGTACATGCTTAATTGATTTACTGCCAAAATGCCTTGGAAAAGATGTTATAATGCGTTTGATCTATCAGACCACGATTTCATCAATAAAAATCTCCGACATGTTCATAAAAGTATTCGAGATAAATTTTCACTCATTTCTAAAAACCACTGCATTTGTAATAATTGCTGCAAAAAAATTTCTAAAGGAGAGACTCCTTCTCTCCAAAATAAACCTATAGCCGTAGATGACGTGATTCATCTTCTCTAAATGACATCCACACAGAAAAAACGAAGGATAAAGTTTACCTCGATTTCGGGGTAAAAATTATCTGCAACAAAAATTAACTTCACAGGATAAAGTTTACCCAAATATCGCCTAAATTTTCTTTTGTTTTTTCTTGACAGTATATGTATTTTGAAAGACGTGAAGTTGTCTGAATAAAAATTTATCCCTATAAAAAATTACCTGCAACAAATTTTATCCTTAGTTTTTTCTGTGCAAATGTCAAAAACAGAAAAGGAGCATGCTCTGTCATGTTTAAATACCCGTTTGCGAAGCCTTGGTGATACAGAAATAAACTTTGTTGAGTTGAAAAGAGTAAAACAAAAGAAAGACGCGGTAAGAAAAGTTTGTAAAACGATAGGATACAAACTGTTTGATATTGAAGACACTCAATACCAAGGTGATGAAATTATTAACCATTTGAAACATCAGTTTGAGGAGGCTGAGTCAAGTGAAAAGCAACAAATTAAAATTCTTACTATTTTGCCACGCAGTTGGAGTATTGAAAATATTGTAACTGTCTTCGGCTCTTCCAATCGCATGGCTCGTACCGTTAAACGTTTAATTAAATCTGAAGGTATTTTATTTTCTTCTGGCCCAAAAGCGGGAAAACTATTATCAGGTCAAACGGCGTCCGTTATAGATTTTTATCGAAATGATATTAGTCGCCCAATGCCAGGTAAAAATGACTGTGTATCGGTTAAAATTAATGGAGAAGAAGTAAAATTTTAAAAAAGTTTAGTTTTAGGTAATCTAAGAGAAATTTTTTAAGCTTTTAAGCAAGAGAACCTGGATAAAAAAGTCGGATTCTCAAAATTTGCAGATTTGAGATCTAAAGAGTGTGTTATAGCTGAAACGAGTGGCACCCACAATGTATGTGTTTACGTATCTCATCAGAATGCAAAGCTTACGTTTATTGGTGGCAAAATACTTGAATTAGCCAAATCAAATTCTTTGCCATTTTCAACTGTGAAACATTAGGAAGCTCAATCAATTTGCAATCCTGCACAGATTGTACGCTACTTTAATGAATGCCAAAACTGCCCTGGCGATAACAAGCTGAAGAGTCTTTTTTAGAGCAAGCTCACGCCGAAAATTACGTAGAACATGTAGCACCCGTGCAGAAATCTTGACGTGGGCCTAGTAGGGTTCTGGTCAGTTTCCCCTACTTCTGGTGTGGTCCTGGTCAGTAAAACTGGCTAGTACCTGACAAGGGTGTAACGTTTTGTCTTGCCAATACCCTATGAAGGGGAAACTAGTCAGGGCCTTGTCAGCTTTTCTAGTCAATGCCTTTTTTTAAAAAAAAACTATAATTGGAATAAGATTATAAATAAAAATTACCTGTTTTTATAAGAACCGAATTTTATTACGTTTAAAGATATGTAATACAAAGAGTAAAAGAAACAATATACGAAGAATCAATCAAACTTGCTTGCAATGTGAAGAAAACTATCATCTTTCTTGTTGGCGTTTCTTTTTTCCACCCTCCCAATCTTTGGCATTCGACAAAAAAATTCTTATTGCGTCCAAAACGGCCTTTTCTGAGACGTTTTTTTTAGTCTTTTTGTCGAAATGAGCTTGGATAACGGCTTCTGTGAACAGAAATGAGTAAAGGCACCAATGAAAATCGTAATTTTTCAGGACTAATTTCTCTCCAGATTGTTTTGTGTTCGTAAACCCCATCGCAACATCTTTTG
>JBAGKK010210172.1:0-22210 GCA_037177015.1 Euceroptres primus | reverse complement strand
GAGAATGTTTGGGCTATCATGAAGAGAAAGCTTGCAGGGAAGCGGGTTTTCACCCTGAAACAGCTCTCTCGTTATATTAGAGAAATATGGAGGTCACCTTGTCGAAAGCATGCCTAGGAGGTGCCAAGCTATTTTGGACAGTGATGGAGATTGGACGACGTATTAAGTAAAATCGCCGTAGCCCTTTTAATGACCTTTAATTTAAAAAAAAAGAAAAATTAAATATCTTTTATGGTTTACGAATAATCGCGATTCCTTTTTTGTTGAACAGACTGTAAGTATTCCCTATAAGTTTCATATTTTTAAAAACAATTCTAGCATCGTTTTTGACGTTCAAAACTTAAATTTATCCCAAAATCGATGCTTTAAAGATGTTAAACACTCATTAAAAATTTTTGTTCATTATGACAAAAATTTGGAAGTTATTTCACACCTTTATGAAGAAATTTTGTCTTTAGTTTTGATGAAAAATTGAAAACTGTAGAAAATAAAAATTATTACACCCATCATGTTTCCGACAAAAAAAACTTTAGCGATTTCTACAGAATTTTTTTAAAAACTGAAAAAAAAACAGAATAACTTTCTGTCAATGAGAAAGAAATTTCAGCTTCAAGGTTTTGAAAAATCGAAAAATCGGGATTTCGTGCGTCACCCTAATGTACATAAATACAGTAAATGTACGCAGGACCACAGGTTGTGTCCCAGAGAAGAGGACCCTGGCTAGAAAAAAAAGAAAGATTGAAAGTTCTATCCCCTAATAGTTTAAATATGTATTCGTTTCTCTTTTATCCGAATTTATTCGGTTTCTGTTCGTGGCGTTCCGTTTTATTCAGATAATAAAAATAAAATGCCTTTCCTGTTTTGCACAGTGAAAAGAATACTTAAATCGTTAGAACTTAAAATGGTTTGGAATAGATTCAGTAAAATTTGCCTTAATTTAAGCAATATTGGTCTAAATTTAATTCACCTTACCTGAATTCCAGAACTGAGTCTTAAATTCAGACAAATTTTACTTAAAATCAAATCAACCTTGCTTAAATCCAGACAAATTTTACCGAATTTAATCCAAACCATTTTAAGGTATAATAATTTTAAGTATTCTTTTTCACACAGAAGGATTTATCAGATTTCAGAGGATATATTTCAAGGATTTCAAAAGATTTCAAGGATTACAGGAAATTATACAAAATTCCAAGGAATTTATTGGGATTTTAAAATATTTGATCAGGTATCACACTATATTACAAGGGATTCAAAATAAAAAAGAATTTAAAATTGTTACATCTTAAAATGCTCAGTAAAATTTGTCTCGATTTAAGCAAAATGGATTTGATTTTAAGTAAAATTTGTCTGAATTGAAGACTCAATTCTGAATTTCAGGAACACACGTGTAAGCCACGTTTGTTAAATGTGTAATTTACAACAAATGCACGTGTAACACAAATGTAACATAAGTCCGCTTTAAACACTTGTATTGTACCAAATTTTAAAGGTAATTTATACCTAATTTTACACGTGATTCACATTTAAAATACACGTGATTTCCACCATAGATACACACTGATAAAAATCGAAGTCCAAATTGAATCTAAATTCGAGCCCTTGAAAGAAATTTAATTTTTGCGGACATCATGCACGCAAACAGAAATATTTTATTAATTTTCTGGTTATATTTCAAAAAAACAATTAAAGTAGCAGTGGAGCAATTATTTGTTTGAAATATGAACAAAAAATTAATAAAATATTTAAACCAGGGAAAACCAAACGGCCCTCATTCCTTTCAACCTATTTTTACAGGAGGGACGAAAAACTTTCCCAAATCTACAATTTTCAATCAATTGTGTCAAATTTTTGTATTTGTGATAGACCAATCTAGTGACTATTATATAAAAAAATAGATGGCCTAAAGTATGTATTTTATAATTCAATGAAAATGCAGATGGACTTAGGATCATTTTACTTTCCCTGGAATTAAATTTAAAAAAAGACAACTCGCCCAATATCGCTCAAGAAATGACTTAAAATGAATATTTGTATTCATTATAATATCATAAAATATCAACAAATTAAGATCAAGACGTTATTTTTTATTTTAATTTTAATTATTTTCTTTATAATCTTTCTATTTGTCAAAAGCTTAGATATCGAACATGAAATTTAAAAAAAACAATTGAAACAATTGAATACTTAGCTTTAATTTAAATACTTTGATTTTCCAAAATATTACAACACTTTTAAATAGCTAATTTATGAGTTAGCAAAACATAATTTTATTTACTGAAATAGGTGTAAAAAATAATAAAAAAGAAGGGGGTGTCGATAACTCAATGTCGTCAAAAAGTGGGCTTAGGACCGTTTGGTTTCCCTTGGCTCATTTGTTTACATGCATGACGGTCATAAAATTAAATTCCTTTTATAGGCTCGAATTCGGAATTGACTTCAACTCCGATTTTTAACGGCGTGTGCTTTTAGTGTAAATCACGTGTGAATTTTAATTTCAGGTGTGAACCACATGTAAAATTAGGTATAAATCACATGTAAAATTTGGTGTAATACACGTGTTTAAAGCGGAAATATAACACGTGTTTTACTTGTGGAAAACACGCGAGTTACATTTTACACCAAATGTGATCCCTGCTCTCTAAATCTGAAATAGTCAATTTTGACTAATAAACCAGTGCCGTTTCGTTTACTAAATGATTTAGTAAAAATTTTACTAATTTTTAGTCAATGATGAATAATTACTAGCAAGATCACAACTAATTCATTTAGTAGAAAAATTTACTACTGGAGTTAAATTTAGTACTCTGACTAAAATGAATTAATAATATTTCACTATGAATGAGTCATTATTGACTGCAAATTAGTAGAAAGGATTACTAAATCATTTAGTGAACGAATCGGCACTTTTTCATTAGTTAATAGTGACTAATACCGATTTATAGAATGGGCGCTTCTGCGATCGGTTTATATGAACATATAAGATGAAAAGATATTTTAGGGATATGTTAAAATTACACGGAGATTTTGATGTTTTACATGATTAATGTTTAATAATTTAGTGGAATTTTAAAGGATTACCGAGGGGTTAACCACTACTGTATTTCGTGTGTACACTTGTTCCTGAATTCTTTTGAATTCTTTTGAAATCTTTTGAATTCTTTTGAATTCTTTTAATTCTTTTATTTTTTGGAATTATTTTGAATTCACCTTGTATCCTTTGAATCCTTTTGAATTCATTGAATTATTTTGAATTTTTCGAATTCATTGAATTCTTTTGAATTTTCTGAATTCTTTGAATTCTTTTGAATTTATTTTGTATTTTTAAATTATTTTTTTGAATTTACCTTGTCTCTAAATCTGAATTAGTGAAAAGTGGGCCACCAATTCACTTTAGTGAAAATTTTTACTAATTATTAGTCGTATTTCACTATTTTGTTTAGTAGTTTTAAACTTTTCACTAAAGCTTTAATCAAAAACTTCTAGTAGTTAGTAGAAATTTTCACTAAAGTGAATTAGTGACCCACTTTTCACTAATTCAGATTTAGAGAGTTGTATTCTTGTTTTGAATTATTTTTAATTCATCTTGTATTCTTTGATTTCTTTTGAATTCACCTTGTATTCTTTGAATTCTTTTGAATTCATTTTTTATTCTTTCGTACGTAGGCTAATAAAAAATAGATTGTTTAAAAGGCTATAGATAAATAATGGCTCATCGTACGAGACAAAATTAAGAAAGTAAAAAGTTCAGCTTTATGCTGAAGCGTAACAAAAAAATTATAAATACATTAATTCTGTTAATTTACTGCTTTGTTTATAACAAATATTATAAATAATAATGCATGAGAGATTGTGAACAAAAAACATTATTAATGGTAAGTACATCTTTTGCAACAATATTAGACAAAATTACAACACTCAATCTTGGTCAAGTCAATCTTGTCAATCTTGGAACATGTCAATCTTGGAACAGTCAATCTTGGAACATGTTCTATTGAAAAATTAAAATTCTAGAGAATTTCCTCTTAACAATAGCCATTTATTCAATAACAATTTACAAAAAGAATTTTCGATCCATCAAAATAATTCTTTTTTTTTCCAAGTGCTCTGACCTCAAATTTTTTTGTCCAATAGTTTCTTGAATATAATCCTGCAAATATGTCAATTTTATTGAAAAATGAATTGTTTATAGCGCTGTTAACTTAAAAACGGTGTATCTTATAAAAATAGTGCAAGACATAAAAAAGTTTTATTTTTTCTTAAGATTCACGAAAATAATTTTAGAAAATTTTTTTCATAAATAACGAAATTGTTTAAATAATAACTGCCCCGTTTTTCGAAAAATTACCCAAGATATTCGTAATCAGGAGACTTTTCTGAACCTTTTAAAGAAATGTCGGGGACCTCTCAGTGCATATTTGAATTCTTTTGATTTCACCTTGTATTCTTTGAATTATTTTGAATTCATCTTATATTCTTTGAATTCTTTTGAATTTTTTGAATTCTTGAATTCAGGTGTACATCAAAATTGCTGGTGCTTGATCCCTCTAGGATTTCAGGGTTTTCAAACATGTTGTTTGATTTTCTGACTGTAGTTCCTACATGAAGGACTCATAAATCGGTTAATCAAACTATTAATACATGTTCTTATGATGAAAATAAAAAAATGTTTGTCTGCATCATCAGAAAGGATTAAAATTTGTTGAAACATGGATGTATCTCCTGTTGCATTGACAAACACTTTCGTGTGCGAGAGTCTGTTAGTAGGCCACACAGAAGCACACATGCGCGAATCCACGCGACATACATGCTCATGAGAAAGATTATATGTATACATGAAACATTATCATATCTACATTGAGCAGACTCGGGACCGAGCTTCCCGATGCCTTGATCTTGACTCGATGCAAGGCCTACCAGCGATTCTGTAATGTTCCTGTCTCTCTTTCTTTCTCTCCACTTCTCTCTCGCTCTACATGACTTTCTACCAGAAACGTTTCATGACATGCTGCAAATTGTTTCGCTCTCGAAATTACGAACATTGTGCGCATTTTCGCTCAATTTTAATGCACTACAAGCCACCCTACAAAAATAACTTAAATGTCTCGTACATATGCATATAAAAATATATGAATATAAAATTATGTGCTCTCCAAATTTCAGTTTCATTCTCTTGATGAATACAGTGTAATCCACTGTCTAGAATTTTATGATTGTTTAATTTCTCTTAATTTTACAATAATACTTTAATAATAAAATACTTCAATCTGCAGCAGAATAATCCAACAAAGTAATAGTCTTTTTTTTAAATTTTAATACCGTTTTGGTATCAAAATTCTGAAACAAAAGATAGTGTCAATATTGGATCATTCTTCTACAGATTAAAGTTATACCTTCGGATTTTCTGTGTTGGAAATCGAGATTAGATGACGCATGTGCCAAAAATTTTGAAGTTTAAAATAAGTTGAATAAATGGTCTTCATATTCATAATTTAGTGTACATCTGTTAGAGACAACAAAAACATATTTAACCAATTTTTGTTATATTGGTCTTGTAATTTTCTGTGGCCAATTGAAAATTAAATTCTTCTTTGCAACAGCTATCAAAATTTTACATAAGAATCAGCCAAAGTCAAGGCATATGTTCAAAAGTAGTTCTTCGATACTGAATAATCAGAATTTATACGATAATCAGAATTTCAAGTTATGCTTCCAATTTTAATTACAACATTTTTCAAAACATTTCATTTTTTATACGATCTTCAATGAGTTATTTGATTTTTTTTGTGTTTTTTTTTTATCGAAGGAAATTGTATCTGCAAATAAGTCACGAAATTGAAAAAGTGTCGTCATCTAACGAGAAAACGATGAACAGTTCACATGAAACTACCAAAACATTACTAGGATCTAACTTCAAAATCAGATACATATTTAATAAGTGCAAAATTGATTAAAGACATTTTTTTCAATGCGTAATTCTTTTATTTAATTTCAATCAACAACAAGAATTTTTACTATATATTGATTTAATTTTAGAATCATTCATTATCTTTTTAATTTTATTGAGTTATATGTGAATATTAGACACAAGTTCAGCAAGAATTTTGCTGGAATTTTCTCAAAACTTACATCCTAAAGAATATTTTATTACGAAATAATTGTAAGAAATAATTCTTTTTGTAATATTGAGTAACTTACTTCTTTCTATCCATGGACCTATGCTTCTATCCGACTCCTGTATTTATGTTTCCAAACTTACATGAAAATAAGAAAGTTCACTTTAAGAGTCGAACTAAAAAATTTTCTATATAAATTATAATGAATAATAATATGTACAATAGAGGTATGCAGTTGGTTAGTTCGAATTTTCAATGCAAATTGGTACCTTTTCGGCCACGTTTAGAATATTGAATTTTTGAAATTGAGTTTAATTCGAGAAGAAATTGAAGCTTCCAGTCTCTCTTCGAATGCAAGATTTCTCGAAATCGAAATTATTCAGTTGGTTTTGAAATTAAATCCATCTGAAATGCAATTCGAATTTGAAAAATTCGAATTGTCGAATTTCGAAAAAAATTCGAATTTGAAAAATTCGAATTGTCGATTTCAATGCTCGACTCGAATTTTCCAAATTCGAATTTCATTTCAGATGAATTTAATTTCAAACCCAACTGAATAATTTCGATTTCGAGAAATCTTGCATTCGAAGAGAGCCTAGATGCTTAGAAGCTTCAATTTCTTCTTGAAGAATATTCGAACTAACGAACATTTCTACAATTAAATACAATTGAAAAACTCTACTTGAATTTTCTTGCAGAAAAGTACCTTTGTAAAAAAATGAAATTTTGAAGAAGAAGAAACTAAAAAACGACTCAGAAATAACCACATTCTGCTATCACTACTACACTATTGTCAAAAACATTTTTCTTTTAAAAAATATCAAGTATTTTTCTTATGATTCATAATTTATAGATTTTAAATTATCAAATTTTTTAATTGATTTCAAGAAACAACGAATGACACAGACAATATGACATTTCGCCACGACTGCGTAAAATCAAATATGAAAAATTAATTTTTCTTCACTGTGAAAGGCAATCTAACAATTCTCTAATAATTAACAGAAATCAGCACAGTAAATCCCAGGTATATTTTTTATCTAAAGTTGGATAAAAACGTTTCAAACAATTGAAAACGATAATTATCCGGCGTCGGATAATTGTAATTTTTAATTCATTGAAATGTTTTTATCCAAAAAAATATATCTGAGATTTACTGTGAGCCAAAGAATCGGAATCATAATTTGATTGTCCAATTCAATTTTATTAATTGACAGAAAAGGACTTCGCACCAAAAAAACTAGTTATAGTTCGACCAAGTCCTTTTGGGAAATTTCTTCTATTTTCATGAACTACGAAATAAATAAATCTTTGAAAACTCCACCGGGACCCAATTTTCCATGCATTTGGTGCGGAGTTCTGTACGAAATGATTTAAGTTTTTTCCAGTTTATTAGACTTTCTTAAATGTAAGATTCTATAATTACTTACATAAAATAATTGAAATTTTAATATTTTAAAATTCAAATTTAACATTCTATTTATACTGAAGAAAGAACCCAGGTATCATTTCAGTTTTTCATTTTCAATCTTTTTTCGAAATTTTGAAAATGAAAAAATACAATGTTCTCTAAAATACATATTATAACAGCAAGAATGATTCCTATTGTTAATACAATTAAAGCTAAAGCTGTTTCATAAATAGTGATGCTTTCTACTTCCAGCATTTCCTTTCGACAGAGAGGTTTTCTTGCTGTCCATCTTTTTAGCTGTCTCTGTCGGATGCCCGTTTCATAGAGTTTTGCCAGCCTAAAAAATGAATTCAAAATGTCATGGATTAATTAAAAAGTAAAATCTTGCTCTTTAAAATGTAAAGTGACGTTTAAAAAAATTAATGTGTAAAATGATTTTTATAATAGAACTTTCTCTACAAAAATTTACTCTTTCAAAAGAGTAAATTTATTTGAAGTATTCAAATTTCTTGAAAATTTGAATACTTTTTAAAGGAAAACTTACCCTATTTTAGCATTTTCTAAAAATGGACTGTCTTTGCTTAAGAAAAGAGCCATATCGATTAAGTGAACGAGATGAACTTCAGTCAATTCACAAATCTTACGGTTATCGAATACTTTTTCAATAAATGGATATGCATTATTAGGCTCAGTGTGATAAGCAAAACGTCCTTCATATACTCGTTGCATCCCTTCATCAGGCAACAAAAATCTTTCAGATTCAGGTGTCGATAACCATTTAGTCTTATAAAATATTTTAGTTTCTGAATCATTTCTCTATAAAGCATAAATTGAACTTTGTTTATCAGGGTCATCAAATTAGTTCTGATAAAGCTTAATCTTCTTCAAATGTTGATAATTAATTTCTGATTAATAAATAAATTTCAGTCTTGAACAATTACACACAGTAATTTTGTGTACCAACAAAATAATGAAACAAACAAATAATGAAATTGAAATATTGAATATTGAATATTAGAACAAATAAATTGCTATTAAAGTAAAAAAAAAATTTATAACCTAATATGTATTTTAATTAGATTGAAGATTCTCAGTTTATATTAGATAAGCTTTTAAAATACCTTTAGAAAAAAATCAAGATAAATTTGCGCCTCTGAGGCAATTCTCAAGTCACTTTTTGCCAAGGAATATAAAGAATCATTCATTTTATCAAGTGGTTCATTTAAACGTGCCGAAACTACGCTGGCCGAATAATAATTATACATCAGGAGACTAAAAATCATTATAGTCAAGAATCCTATACGACAATTTGCCTTACTAGGACAAGATGATGATCCTGTTTTTAATTACAAAAAAGTTGCGAATCAAAACCCAGAATGCGATGTATTCTTTTATAATTTTATTTTTTTGTTATTAATTAATTATTTAATTGCAATTCAGAGAACATACCTTGTTGACATAAAGAACCAATCGAAATAAGAAAGGCAATTGAATATTTTTCCAATTGGTTCTCCATGTTTTCGTGAATTAAGAAAAGAGCGAATTCAACGCTGCTTAATATAATAAAAAATATTATGAGATACCAACATTCGTTTGCCAAGGGACGAATAAATTCATTCACTTTAATTTTTGTTGACTCTGTCGTACGAAAAAAGAAACAGGATCTATTTGAAGAAAATATTTATTTTTTTAGCTGTATTAAAATAAAAAGTATTAAATAAAAAGTATTAAAATAAAAAGATTTTCTAAGAGAATAAATCCTCATTTCACACCGAAAAGACCATGGTGTTGCTGCACATGAAACATAATTAAATCTCTCTATTGTCATGGTAGCTGGAGTTCCTGCTAAATCAAGTTCCTTCTGATGAAGTGCCGCTATCAGTGGACCATTCTTATCATTTTTCTTCCACTCTGTCAATTCTCCTGGTTCTATTCTGAAAAATAGAAACTGCGTAAGCATAGAAAAATTAATTTTATATTAATTGTGTTAATTTGAAGAGAATTTTCAGACTCACGTAAAATTGAACATATCAGATACATGCAGCCATAAAGCGTAACAAAATTTGCCCATACCATCTAACGTTCGGGTGTTGTAATCTTGCAAATAATCACCAATTTTTATTTCTTTTGGTCTATATTTGATCTGAATAAAATATAGATATAAAGATATATTGTTGTAAATTAATTTAATTAATATAACTGCAAAAATGTCAAAAAAATTAGATATTTTTCAGGAACTTACGAATCCAGCCATTTTCAGAGTCATTCCATGAAAATTCCACCTTCTTTTTATTTTATTCTTTAATAAAGAAATATTTAATCCAGTATTTTTATTCCAAGTACCAGTAAAGGTAACATTTAAAATTCCTCCGCGATATTTACAGCGATTGTAAATGTCATAAAATGTGAAACCATTATTTTTCGAAATAGCAATCGTAAAATCGGAAAGGACACTAAAAGAGGTATCATTCACAATCTGTAAAGATTTTTCTAAATTTTCACTTAGAATTAGCCAACAGTTCAAGTCCTTGAAAAATCCATATCTCGATGCCTATTTAAAAAAAAGCGAAGTAAAATTTAAAATACATAATAATTATTTTCACAGTTTAAACAAAACACAGTGGTCTTACTTCAGAAAATAGAGAAATAATTTCTTTTGTGTCTCGACAACTTAAATCCAAACATACACCCACTTTCCAGTACAAATTATTTAAAATTATATTTAAATTCGATCCTGAATTCCACTTTACTATCATAGCAGTTATTCCATAATCATTCAACTTTTTAATAAATTCTACATCGGCTGGAATAAAATAATATTATTATTATTACTCGGGCAGGGCTATTAAAATGGCCCAAAACCCTGCGGTAAAACCTATTGTACTATGAATAAAATAATAATTAGAATATATATTTAATGAGATAATGAAATAAAGTGCAGAAAAATTTTAAGTTTGTTACAAAAAATGATTGATAACACTGGAAATTCGTTTAACTACGAAGAAGAGTTTGTTAATATTATAGAGTAAATGATACTAATCACAATTTGTAGATTTCACTTTTCATAATTAAAAAAAAGAAACAGTTTGTCAAGAGCAATTCTCTTTTGTTCCTACTAATTTAATTACCTTTCATATCTCCACAGAGAAATCCCACGACACTAGGCACATCTTTATATAAAAAGTAGTCAATGATAATTTCATTGTTGTGAGTGCTCGAGTTTTCCACTAATAATAACGAGATAAGAAGAAATAACCACATTCTGTTATCACACTGAGAATAACAATACTTCTTCTAAAGGTTGTCGAAAAATTAAATTTTCTTCATTGATTTTATATCAACAATTTATGTCATAATGATTGACATTTGTACCAATGAATATTTTACTTGCATTACAAAAGTCATAGTTGAAGGAACAAATAATATGTATGAATCCTACAATTTTTTATCAAAATAAATATTTCCAAAATTAAGGTTTCCGATAGTTTTATAATAATAATAATTTCTTCAATTTGCGAAAAGAAGATTATAATCCGTGCAACTATGTAACTTCAAACTTTAGTAATAAGTTGTACTAGAAATATTTTCTAATCGATTTGACGAGTATGTGTATTGTATATGTATATAATTTGAAGTAGATTGACGTTTGAGAAGGATCAATATTTGTCAATATTAAAGATAATTCCACTAGAAGCTTAATAAATTGATGGCCAGGCTAAGTGCCTCAGAAAACATCAGTAATCGATTGACCTAAATTCATAAAAACCATCTTAGATTCTGAAATTACCCTTACCTTCAAACTTTTCAAGGGTAAATGTAAATACTACTTTTTCAAATAAAGTAATCATTTTAAATCTTAAACCGCAGCAAAAATACATATAAATTTTAAATAACAAATATGAATTTATTTTCAGTTGCATACCCTATTTTATTTTATATTGTAACTGTTATATACCAGTTTCCACAAAATAAATGTAATATGCAATAGGCATAGTATTGAATATGCAATTTCAATATGCATTGAAATGAACGAGAAACATCCTCTAGAAAATAAATCAGAATCTTTAGAATAATAGGAGATTAAATATATAAAACATTAAATTTTTTGTTACACTACTTTATATAATAAGAATAAAGTCTAATTTTAGGTATATTTAGATTAATTTTCTCATAAATGTAAACTAATTTACAATATTCAAAAATCCTTAATCGACTTCAACATTAACTGACATTTCGTATTTTTAATAGTCTCTAAATTTTTTATTTTGAATTCTCTTTTTTATAATTATTTTGCGAATGAAGTTCCACTGACATTTTTATTTACTTTAAAATAAATCTTAATTCAAAAAATATTTCAAACATTTGAGCTAATGACACTAGAAGCTCAATAGACTGATGAGAATATTATGAATTTTACGAATTAAGTTTCACTGTCATTTTTATTTTCTTTAAAATAAACCTTAATTTACAAAATATTTCAAAAATTTGAGCTAATAATACTGGAAGCTCAATAGATTGATGAGTATATTATGGACCTAAACGTTCAAGCAATCGATTGACCTAAATATTCGCCTCAGATCCGTGAATTATATCAAAGTCGGAACTACATTTCAATGGAATATTGCCACAATAAAAAAATGCCTTCTTATGGTTAATTTATTATTGAGGTAAGAACGAAATTATTCTTAAAAATAATAAATTATTCTTTTCAATAATTCTTTATCAATTTAATTATATTATTATTATATTAATTAATCAATTTTTGGTAAAAATAATATCTATTTTAATTTATTTTTATGACAATAAATATTCTATCAGAGTTCCTCTATATTAATTAATGAATTTTTAGTAAAAAAGAATACCTATTTTAATTTATTTTTATGATAATAAATATTCTGAGTTTCTGAGCATCAATCTGATTATTTTTTCAAAGATCTTTTCTTTAAGAAAGAAGATAAATTTTATAATAAAAGGAGAGGAAAAAAAACTAAAAAGAGACAATTACACGTAAAATCTTTTTAATATTCTACTGTTTAAGTTCATTCAGTCGTCGCGTTGTGTACCACAACGTTTGGTGCCGTTGATGTTTTGATTTCGCTACAAAAAGTAGGAAACATTCTTAAAAACGTTCCCATAATACTTAAAAACAACTACATCAACCAATTCACTGGTTTGAATCTTAATTATTAATATGAGTAATCTGTGAAATTTCCATTTAGAGAATTATGTGAGTTATAAAACATTATTTTTTACTTGCATTTATTTTGCTACATTCAAAGCTGATCCGAAAGTTAAATTTCGTTCGAATGGGAAAATAGATATTCTCTCACTTCGGTCCTTAAAAACAATAAATTTATAACAGCATAACAATACATTTTTGTAATAAACTCGAATTGTTCGATGAATAAATACGTTTCGTAAAACTTTCTTGATTTCATTTTTTTATTCAAACTTTCAGGAATAAAGTCTCACAGTCAATTTACAAGCGTGGCTTGTGAAACATTTTCATAGACACCAATTTGGATAAAACTTAATAATTTTTAAAATGCAAAAGTCATGACTTTGAAACCTGAAACGCATGATATTAAATTGCATGTCGCAGTGTAGTTTTTCCGCTACAAATATTTGTTAAGTATCTACAATAGTTCAATTTTCTTATTCCTAAAACGCAACGTTTCACAATATACTTCTCGTAAGCGACTATTTTTACAACGAAATACATAAATTATCGTGGAACCACATCAACCTAATCATAAAAATCCAGAATACCTTCGGCGATAATACATTGCAATCTCTTGTGTGGCGCAAGAAGCATTACAAGTCATTCTTTTTCGAAGGATCGTAGGAATTGATCGATTTTACGGCTCCCTTGAAGTCAGATTGATTAAAGGAGCGACGAAAGTTAAATTAATACAAATGCATCGATTGTAAAATCGATAGCAGTAACAACTTTCTGTTTCAGGATATTTGGAACTAACATTGAGTTAAGTATAAAGCGAAGGAAAAAATACTTTGGTGTCTTTAAATAATTAGCAAATCCCAAACTCCTTTAACTTTCCCCTGACCTCAATGGAAATGTCTCTCTTTCTCTCTTTCATTCACCAGCTTCATACCACGTTAAAAAATTATCAAGACCTCTCGGTTTTTTGTCCTTGATAAATTTCCTAAACTACAAAAGATTCTAACTAAACCGTAACACCTTGCTTGGCGAGCAACTGCTTTCTCTGATGGAGACTAGGCGACTCGTTCTCTAGAGTCGTGGAGCCCTCGAAGGACTTTGAAGTCTTGATTACTTTCAAACAGGAATTAGTAGAAATATCCAAAGACTTGGAACTTCTCAAGGTAGCGTTAGCCAATTTCTTTATCGTCTCAGAAATTGGACACTGGATGAAATCTTGCTTGTCGTTTTCCTTACTCTTTGGACATTCCTTCATTCCATTAGAGTTCATATCTAACTGTTCTGAACTTCTACCTTCTCTTTTCTTAATCATAGAATTTGGAACTCCAGGAACCTTGGATTGCTGTACATCAGGACTCGAATCTCTCTTCGAAGATTCGGTCCTAAGAACCTGTGTTTGGTTTAGAATTGCCTTCGCATTTAGAGAGTCTTTCCCATCAGTTTGATCAATCAAAGGATCTTTACCGTCAGGTTGGTCGATCAAAGACTTTGGTGGAGCTTCGACGTATCCGCTTTCATCACTATCAGCTTCCTCGTCAAGAGAGTCCAGGATAAGGAAAGTGTCCTCTCCGTCTCGAAGTTCTTTGCATATCCTCCCAGGAAATTTCTCTACTCCGGCTTTTCGTTTTTGGAGATTCTCGATCCTCCTGGGATTTTCTCCCCGAGGCCTGTAGTCCACAATCTCATCAAAATCCTCGACATCTTCGAACTCGAAGAGATTAGAACCTGGATGTTCCATTTCTTCTTCCTCTTCCTCTTCCTCCATCGATTCCTCGCCTTCACTCCTGGAGGAAAAACTTTTCCTGTCTGTGGACTTCCTGCGAAAACGAGGACTTCCTGTGCAGGTCATGAAATTTGGAGAACCATCGGAATTTCTTCTGGGGCCGGCCCCACTAACTCTAATGACTTCGTCCGCGAAGAAGACTTTCCTCTTGCTCCTCGGGTCAGATTCGTTCGGGATGTGAGAGTCTTCTGAATTAGAGGCTCTTTCTTCACTGTTGGCGGTGCTTGCGGTTTCGCAACCACTGGAAATACTACCATTTTCGTCAGAGGATTCCCTGTTAAGGACGTCTAGAAGTCTCGCCAATCTCCAGCCATCTTGATCCTGCCAACTTCGTGCTACATTTTCTAAAGATCTGAGCTCTTCCAGCAGACGTTTTTGCTCGATTTCCTCAGCGACTGAGTCCTCCTCGATGGCAGAGAGCTTTGGAGCACTTTTCGACCTTTCCAGGGGTGGTCGGTAGTTTTGACCTCCTGTGCTCAACAGGATCTTTCTTCGTGGCAAGGAGGGATTCTCGTAGACTGCATTTGCCAAGGATAATCTGAAAAATAAATACGTATTAGAATTTCTCTTTTGAAATAAAATATTGAATCTTTATTCAATAAATATTAAAATCGTGTGGTACAAATTACGTCTATTCTATATATTTATATTCAAAGGGATTTAGTTAGGGATATAGTTAGATATTAGGGATTTAAGTTCCTTTAAAGTCCACTGAAAAAAATTCCTGGTAAATGTTTGACTAGGAATACTAGTCAGTGAATTACTAGGAAAAATGGTAACATGTACCAGGATATTAATATTTATAACTATTTTCTTAATTACAGTAACCATTATTGAACTGTTAAAACAACTGAAGAATAGACATGGGCTCCTCAGGGAACTAGGAAAAGCAGTTATTTATACAATTACTATTTTTCCTAGTTATTTTAATTAAGAAAATAGACAGTTCTTAGTTAAAATAACTAATAAAAATGGTAATGTTATACAGTACCGATCACGAATATCGGACCGCTTCACTCACTTCTCATCGGAAAAGTCTTTTACATTTAATAACTCGGGACGGAAACGCGACTTTAACTTTTCGCAAAAAGCATTGAAAAGATTAAGAAATTTCGCGTCAAAAGAGCCATATATAGCTTTGGAATATTCACAGTCAAAATAGAATTTAAGAAAACTAGAAGAAAATAATGTGCTAGGTGACAAATTTTGGACCCTTTTTTCAATTTCTGGAAACATGTAGAAAAAATTTAGGAGAATTTTGAAAAACTTCATAGCGGTACTTTAAAGTATAAGCTTCAAAATGAAATCTAAAATCTCCAAATATATTTACTAATCATTTAGTAATAAATACAAATGTGCCGTCATATTTTTGTTTTCGCGAGACTCCGTGAACATGTAGTGAATGCGAGCAAAGTCTTGATCTTGAAGCAGGACCGTCTTTTGTACATAAAAAAAATTTTGGGAACAAGGGGCACCTTTTTTATTTCTCGCTATGACTTCAATAAATTACAATTAATTAATTATTTAATTAATTATTACAATTGATTGTTATTATAATTAATTATTAATTTTGATTTTATATCATAATGCAATATTTTGATCGTGAAATTTTGAAATTTTAAATAAATTTTTGCCAAAATTGAAAGTTTTGGCAAAAATATTAGGTTATTAAATTAAATTCGTTAATTCTTTTTTTATTTGAGGTAACGTTAATCTGATTCTCTATAAAACTTTGAATTTTGGCAAAAATTTATTTAAAATTTCGAAATTTCATGATCAAAATATTCATTCATGTAACAAATATATTATGTATTATCAAATTTCACATTAAGAAATATAATATCTTTTTAAAATGCTCTGTATTACAAAATATAATCAATGGAAAAGTTTATCTGATGATTGTCAGTAAAATATATAAATTAAATTACTGGAATGTGAAATTTAATATAAACAGTGTGATGCGCTTAAGTAATCAGTAAATCGACAAAACTGAAGATCGGTGACAAAATTATTTAGGTCAACCTAGTTTTCTGTCTTCTCTGTCAATTCATCCAAACTAAGTCTCAAAAACAAAGTTTCTTTAAATCAAACATTTTTTTTTAGATTTTTCGATGTAGTAATTTTTGGCATTCAACATTGTGATGAAGTTTCAGTAAGGCTTGATAACAAATTTTCTTCTCCATAATGTCCTTGATAATATTTTCTTAAAAATTTTTTTTCAATAAAAAAAATTAACAAGTAAAACGTAAAAAAAGAAAAGTTAAAACAACTAAAATAATAATTATGCATAAATTCATTGATTTGAAAATTAAATTCATAATTGAAACACTACCTATGTATTTATAAAATGCATAAGCACGAGTGTATGTATGTATCCCAGTAAGAAGGGGTTGTGGATAGAATGGCATTTTAAAAAATGGACATTTTAATGCCTTTAAATATCAAATCAATTCCGTTTTTGTCCAAATCCAATTGAAAACGTTTCATTATCATAAAAATTATCTCGTCTCTATCATTTTCACAACCCACAAAGTTCTTTTTAATGCCTTTGAGAAAATTGGAATATTAACTACCTAATGTCACCCAATGCTTTTTAATGCCATCCAGTGCCTCCAGGGGAATAAGATTTTAAATGAAGTGATGTTAAATGAAGTTAAATGAAAGTCATTTAATGCCTTATGGAAAAAACTCAATGCCATTTAATGCTTTTCGGCAATTCGATGCCTTCTGTAGAATTAAATATATAACAGAGCTAATGGCATTTAATACTTTTTCTGACAAAAACGCAATTCATTTCGAAACACTTTAATCAACCACTTACCGAGATGCTGAAAAATATATAGATATTAAACCTCAATATCTATAATAGATGATAAGCCTTAATATATAGATCGTCATCCCTTAATTAAATATCCACATTATAATTCTTAATATCCATTTTCCTCAGTGTCGGAATTTTTTATATTCTATTATTTGTAATTCCTAAACGAAGTCATCTAAAATTTGGAAACTTTACTAAATTCTGCTTTGACATACTTGTTATTCTTTTTATTAAAATAAAAATGTTTAAGAAAATATTTGGAAGCTGGAGTATCCGCTAGACGCTAGATTATCATCATGCCGGAGTATTTTAATAGTAAGAGATTTTAAATGAATCAAGCACATTATGGAGAAGAAAATTTGTTATCAAGCCTTACTTAAAGATACAACCTCATCACCATATTGAATTCAAAAAATTACGACATAGAGAAATTAAAAAAAACTGTTTGATTTAAAGAAACTTTGTTTTTGAGACTTCGTGTTAATTAATTGTACAGAGAAGTCAGAAAACTAGGTCGACCTAAATAATTTTTTCACCGATATTCAGCTTTGTCGATTTATTGTTTACTTAAAACACATTACACTATTTATATGGTATTTTACGTTCCAGTAATTTAATTTATATATTTTATATATTTATATATTACGAAATAATGAAAAATTTCTCTTTTAACGTCTCGGAAAGTCATAGATTTAAAAAATAAACTATTAGTCTGGAAGAAGTCGTATTTTTAAGGGTTTTCCTTATTTTTTAAAAAATATTTATATATATTATATTTTGTAATACAGAGCATTTTAAAAAGACATTATATTTATTAATGTGAAATTTGATAATACATAATATATTTTTTATATGAATGAATATTTTGATCATGAAATTTCAAAATTTTAAATAAATTTTTGCGAAATTCAAAGTTTTATAGAGAATCAGATTAAAGTTACCTCAAATAAAAACAGAATTAACGAATCATTGCATTGTGATATAAAATCAAAATTAATAATTAATTATAATAAACAATTAATTAAATAATTAATGAATTGTAATTTAATTAGATTTTGAAGTCATAGCGAGAAATAAAAAAGGTGCCCCTTGTTCCTAAAATTTTTTTATGTACAAGATGGTCCTGCTTCAAGTTCTAAACATGCGACGATCAAGTCTTTGCTCGCATTCACTACATGTTCATCGAGTCTTGCGAAAACAAAAATATGATGGCGCGTTTGTATTTATTACTATTAGTAAAGATAATTAGTAAAATGTTTGGAGTTTCTAGGTTTCATTTTGAAGCTTATACTTTAAAGTAACGCTATGAATTTTTTCAAAATTCTTCTAAATTTTTTCTACATGTTTCCAGAAATTGAAAAAAAGGTCGAAAATTTGTCACCTAGCACATTATTTCCTTCTAGTTTTATTAAATTCTATCTTGATTAAGAATATTCTAAAGTTATCACATATTGTATTAACTATTTAATATTGGTCACTATAATTAAGAAAAAAGTTATAAATATTAAGATCCTGGTACATGTTACCATTTTTCTGGTAATTCACTGACTAGTATTCCTAGTCAAGTACATACCAGAAATTTTTTTCAGTGTCATTTTTTTTTTGAATGACAGATAACAAAGTATAATTTACAATAAAAGACAAAAGGTACAAGTATTAATTACTTTCGATAACAAATTATTAATATAAGCGAATAAAAAATTATAAGAAAAACTCTGGGCATGAAAAATGTCTAACATCTTCAAAATTTTTCAATAGTTAAGAAGATTTAATTAAAAATTTTTCCTATTTAAAATTACTTTTCATTGTTATCTCTTTACAAATAAATTTTTCATTTAAACAAACACAAATTTTCATAGAGTTGAAAAAATATCTCGGAAATTACATTTCAAGCCTCAAAATATGTTTCTAGATCTGTTGTGCATCCTTTTTGCATAAATTCCTTACATCCTGCCCTTTATTCATCACTTCTCTTATTAACCCTTTTCTATGCCTACGTTAGTGAGTAGTTTAGGTACAATCATACTAATCTTTTGCATCCTCAATGTCCTTATAAAACTTAATTTATTCCTTTCTTAGATCCAAGTGGACTTCTTAATCAACAAACAGAAAACTTTAATCTAAAAATAAATTCACAGAAAATCCCAAGGTATTATTTTAATCTGCAGCAAAATGAGAAATTGAGAAACAAAAGACTGTGACAAAAGAATAAATGATCCACTTCAGATCCAAATAATATTGCTGCAGTTTAAAATAATATCCCACGATTTACTGTGTTATAATCCACATCTTCTTGTTACTAAAAATTTGAAACAACAGACTGTTTTCAAAATAAATTTCAATTTAGAAAAATATTCAAGAAAGTGACTATTTGATCTTTCTCTAATTAATTAGTAATCGAGTTAAGTTTTCTAATTTTCAAAAATAAGATTAATCATCAATTATCAAGGAATTTCGTAATGAAGATTTACTGAAATATACCTATGAATTTCGACACTATTAAATATATGTCCTTAAAATTAAAACCCGGCATCTTTCTTTTCAAAATAAACTCAAATTTCGAAATTTTCAAGAATCGTCTCTTTGCCCAATAAATTAGTCGATAGAAACTTTCGAACGTTTGAAATGCGCTTAATACTAGAGCCTAATCAAAATACCGAAGCATCTTGTGAGGCTAAGCTGAATGATTGCCCGTGACACGATGACCATGACATTCTGTCTTATTCGTGACTCTTGATGACCGAGATGTTGGAATCTTAAGCATTACTTTCAAGCCTCGACCTCGATGCAGATCAGATTTATTGCAAATTCTAAATTTCACCTGACTTCCTGAACTATTTTATTTCTCTTGTTAACGACTTGACTTTTAACTTCCTTTTATACAATTTCTCATTTATAAGAATTTGTCATTTCTGCCGTAAGGTTAAAAATCTTAAAAGTTAAAAATCTGGAAACCATTCAAAATGTTCGGACCCTTTACTTTAGCTCAGAGTAATTAATTAAATAAATATACATTTTTCATGAAAAATATTGTAACTAACATTTTTAAATTCTCTTCTTTTTCTTCCTTTGTAATTTAATATATCTTAGAAATGGTGAATAGCTGTAAATATTAATTATTAAGCATCAATGACTCACGGTTGTGATTGAGGGGAATAACCGGCGATTTTGTAAAAACTCGAGTGAACAATGAAGAAATAAATTCTATTCTATTCTATTTTATATCTTAGAAATGTGTTTTATGTTAAAATTAGGCAACACGTATTTTTTTGATTTAGGAAAAAATATGTTTCATAAAGTGACGAGTATTTGAATTTTGACGTTTATTTTAAAAAAACACATTCTTTCTTTAAAATTCCAAAGTTTTTTATCTAATTCAGATTTTCCAATTTTCTTTGCATATTCTGGTAATTTTTACCATTCTTTTTCGAACTCCATCGGAAAATTTGTAAAAATTAAGAAAATGGCGACGATTTGGTTGAAAATATAAAAATTCGATTGTCACAAAAAGTCCTCTTTTATATTTTTTGCCAATTTTGATGACCAACGAATGCTGTGATCTCTCTAAATCTGAATAAGTGAAATGTGAGCCACTCTTTTGTTTTACTGAGAATTTCTATTAATTCTTAGTAATTAGAAATTTCCACTAAAGTTTAAATTAGTGGTTTACTTTTCAATAATTCAGATTGAAAGAGAATGGTAAAAAATTATATTTTATAATTCATAAGTTTGTTCCAACGTTAGTTTTAAAGTTTAAGTCACTATAATGAGTATTTTTGGAGAGTTTAAAAAATACTAGCCTCCATCGCCATCGCCATGTTTACCAACGAATATTATCAGAAGAGAATTGTAAACAATTGTATTGCATAATTAATGCGTTTGTTCTAACGTTAGTTTTAAAGTTTAATTCACTACATATAATGAGTATTTTAGAGAGTTTGAAGTTTAAGTAATAATTATTATTGTTTATTTTGGAAGTTTTAAATATAAAATTAGTCCTGGATGATGATGAACTTGAAAATGTAAAAAGTATACAAGTTGGATAAAAATTTCTTTGTGAACAATTGGAAGAGATTCTTCAATCTTTAAAAGAATATGAGCAACGAATGCTTTGATTTCTCTAAGTCTAGATTAGTGAAAAGTGAGCCTCTGATTTGCTTTACTGAAAATTTCAACTAATTATTAGTCATTATAGAAATTTACACTAAGATGCAAATAAGTGGTTCACTTTTCAGTAATTCAAATTGAAAGAGAATTGTAAAAAATTATATTGTATAAATGATGCGTTTGTTCCAACGTTAGTTTTAAGATTTAATTCACCATACATGTAATCGGTATTTTTAAAGACTTTTGAAAAATACTAGTTTCCATGTGTATGTTATTTTATGAACTATTGCTAAATAAATTTTGTATTTAAAATTTCTTTGCTCTTCATTTACGTTTCTTAAGAATAATATTTGAATTTTGTGTATGCAATACGTCAGGGTTTTTGGGTACTTTCATTATTATTAATAATATGAGACTATAATTTCATTGGAAACTATTTTTCACAGATATATAATATTCTAATTAATAAATTGAAATCAATTCAATTTTTTTAATCCTAATAATAAAAGTATGGCTAAATAGTCTCACAGAAGAAAATAATCATATATATGTATATATTTATTTCATTCTGTGAGACTATTTTAGCACATATATTATTATGGTTACGAAATTGAATTTTTTTTCAATCAGTATATTATATTATTATTTAATAACATTTTTTCTCGTAAACGACTAAACGGTTATTAATAACTGTGACGTCAAAATTTTTATTTATAAATGTCTATTATAGAAATATGCTTTTGAATTTACAAAAATGAATTTGTTAATAAAAATCTCATTTGTTTATAAACAA
>JBAGKK010210171.1:0-44416 GCA_037177015.1 Euceroptres primus | reverse complement strand
ATTAACACTCTGTTACGAGAAAATTGCTTTTAATTATGAATTTGACATCTTTCTTCCCCTCTGATGCAAACTCTACTTTATTTAAAGAAGTGCTGAGGATAGTTTTGACTCTATTTTCTAGTTGCCGTTCTATCTAAATAAAAATCAAAAGATTGCTCTCGCAAAATCATTATTTTTGTGAAATCATAAATCGCCTGAATTCCGTGGTTAATCGCAATAGGAATCGGTTAATCGCGACGAGCGTGCACTCGTTGCTTAATCGGCTGCCGTGCATCAGCAAGGGCAATTACACTACATCATTGACTACAATGTAACTAGTTTCACTCTCCATGGACTTCAGAAAAAGAATAAATATTCAAACACAATGATTAAAGGCAATTTCTAATTTAAGCAGTGACAGAGCAAAGTTGCTACACAGAGGAAAGTAATCATAAACAATAATCGTTAAATTGTCAAAATATGTACATTTATTTATAAATACTAGAGCTGGTCATAAAATACTCCAAATACATAACTCAAAATACAAGTATTTCGTTGTAAAGTAGTTGAAATACATTGCAGGGAAAATAAAATTTAGCCAGTGTATTTCAAATAAAATACAAGCTACATTTAAGTATTTTCGTATTTTATTTGAAATACATTTGAAAATTATGTATTTTATCTGAAATACTTATTTGCATTTTAAATGAAATACATCCTAAATTAATTATATAAAATTAATATTAAACCTATGCGAATTATCTAAAAAAACACAGATGCACAGAGCTTTAAATTCATAGTATTCATCATGAATTCAATGGAATTCTTTTGGAATTTAATTATGAATACTTTGGGATTCTTCGAAATTCACCTTGAATTCTTTAAGTTCTTTGGAATTATTCATGACTTCTTTGAAATTCACAACGAACTCTTCGGAATTGTCCATAATTTCATTGGAATTCTTTGTAATTCATCAGGAATTTTTTGGAATTCTTCGCAATTGACTAGAGATTCTTTGAAACTCTTTGGAATTTATCATAAACTCTTTGGAATTTATCATAAATTCTTTGAAATTTATAATAAACTCTTCGGAATTAACAATGAATTCTTCGGAATCCACTATGAATTCACCATTGAATTTTTTTGAATTCACTAGGGATTCTTTGAAATTCTTCGGAATTCACCAGAGATTCTTCTGAATTCACCAGAAATTCTTTGACATCATTCAGAAGTCATCTTGAATTAGTTGGAATTCTTGAAAATTCATGTTGAATTCGTTCGAATTCTTCAAAATTCATGTGAAATTCGTTGGAATTCTGCGGAATTCATGTTGAATTCCAAATAATTTATGATGAATGTTGAAGAATTCTAAAGAACTTAGAATTTAGATTAATTCTGAAGAACTCCTGGTGAATTCCAATGTATTCCAATGAATTAAGGGTATTTGATACTTAATGACGTCATGAATTACCGATCGATTTTTTATTTACTTTGTTATTATATTATTTACTGTTATTATTATTGTCATTATTATTAATAATTATATATATATATATCATTATTATTATTATTTGTTATATATTATTTACATTATTCAGCGGGTTTATTAAGACAGAAATGCAGACATAATGATGAAATTTTGGGAAATAATAAAGAATATATTTAGGCATCGATGTCTGGTGCGTTTCAGTTTTTATTTTGAAAAAAAAAAAATTTTTTAAATAATTTTTTTTTTTAGATAAAAACTGAAACTCACCAGACATTGATTCCTTGATATATTCCTTATTATTTCCTCAAATTTTATCATTATATTTGCATTTTTCTCTTAAAAAACCTACTGAATATAAATAAAAAATCGGATGATAATTCGTGACGTCATTATGTATCATACCCCTAATGGTGGATTACAGTGAATTCATGATGAATTCTGAAGAGTTCATTGTGAATTCTAAAGAATTCATGATGAATTTCAAAGAATTTAAGGAGAATTCTGTCAAATCCGAAAGAACTCATTAATATATTCCAATGAATTCATGAGGAATTCCAAAGAATCTAAAGCTCTGTGTAGTTCCATTACATGGCCTTTAGATAATGCGCATAGGTTGAATATTAATTTTATATAAATAATTTAGAATCTATTTCATCTAAAATAAAAGTTAGTATTTCACATAAATTACACAATTCTCAAATGCATTTCAAATAAAATACAAAAGTACTTAAATGTAGTTTATATTTTATTTGAAATACATTGTATAAATTGTATTTTTCGTGCAAAGTATTTTAACGTGAAACTGCATGGCATGTATTTTTTATTTCAAATACTTGAAATACATTGTGTTTTAAATACTGCCCAACTCTGATAAATTATCTATTTTCTTATTTTAATAACTCATTGAAATCGATCGGTTTGCACAATTTTACAGAAATTAATTTTCAAGAATCATCGAAGATTTTTGATTTACATTAGAGCATAGAAAATGCTTTAAAACATTTAAGATTGTTACATATTATATTCATCCGAATGGAGAAATTTAAATTAAAAATTAAACTAAATGATTCAAATCTGGAAAATGTGACAAGTTCTTTTTCATATTTAATGAAATATTCACATAAATTCTCGCCATTCTATTTGAGAATTATTTTGAATACTTTATATGTCCATTGGACAGTGATGTACTAATTGCAAATAATATAAAACAGAGAATTTTTAATTGAGTAATATATTATCTTTTAGAAAAAGTTTAATGTTTAATAAATTGTTTAATTAATCTACTCATTTTTTTGTCCGTAAATTAAAGGTAAATATGAATGTAATATAATAAAATCAGAAAAACTTGAATCTGTGTTAGTAATATAATAAAATCAGACAAATTTGAATCTGTGTTAATTGGAGATTAAAGTTTAAAGCACATTGTTGCAAAGAATAGAACAGGTGCGAAAATGATAAAACGAGGTTAAGCGAATTCGACTTGATCGTCCGGACGATTGGCTCCGGAAACGGAATCGTTTCCATCGTGTGAGTATCCTAATCCATCACGGAAGACAACGCGATTACGAGTCCGATATCGCAGAGAAACTACTGTCCATTTTATCAAACCATGTGCAATCCGTGTACTGTATATACGCCTCGAATAGAAATTAAGCTCTGACCAACTCTGCCCTTCACAGTGACGGCAATAGATATCCAGTCTGTTCAGTTAATATACAGTTAGTACGTCATTTGTTTCTCACTGCTCGGATGGCTTATCGTAATCTCTGACAGTATTTCCACCAATCACCTAACGGAACTGACATTCGTCCAAACCTCTGATTTGGAGGAATAGATACTTTTGATTGACATTTTACAGACATTAATTTGTCCCATTTTGACTCTTGGTATGTAATATCAATTTAAATAAAATTCAGAAAAAACGTTTGGGTTGATTAAAATATCCGAAAGAAAGTAAGAATATAATATAATCCACAAGGCTTGTCCTCAATTTATGAAAAAAGGTGAATCCATGTAATTCTTTCGGTCCTCGAACATTCAGATATAGTTTTCTAGAAACAGCTTTTATGTAGTTTTTAATTCTTAAGGATTCATTCAAATTTGCTTTAGAATTTTTAGCTTTTTAAGGATTCCCTTAAAAACCAGAGTAGTGTTCCCAATACAAAAGAACAGAAGTTATTGTATTCCGTACCGTAGAGAATTTTCGTTCTGAGAGAATTTCTATAACACCTACACCTGTTAGCCACGTACAATTGACCCTCTCTCATCTCAATGAGCTTGCTCGAAGACTATTTTTAATTCGCCAGGCCCTCAGGAAATAGAGGTTCTTTGAAGTACGAGTAGACACCTAATCAAGGTTTTCTCAGCTTTCTGACCCGCTTCGGTATCCTCGACTCTGCGCATGAAACTTTGATTGTACGAAAATCAGATGCGATGGAGGTTGGGTTTGATAAAAAAGAAACTTGGCAGAATGACCATTCAATTGAGAGGCAAATGAGGTAAAATTGATGCACTGATTGGAAAGCTTGTGAATAGTTAGCATGTAATCTACAGAATAGAAAAAAATTTTTGAAAAAGTGAGGCAATTATCATATTTCGATTTTGTTAAGAAAGGCACACAAAAAAAATGTACTTTGGAATTTTGTCACTTCATTTTCAATAGTTTTAAAAATTGAAATTTTCATTGTGATTTCATTTGTTTCTAAGACTCATTTTTGTTGAAACTCAATCTGAGAAGAATTCGAGAGAGTTTACACTCAAACCCAATTTGAGAAGCATAAAATGATCACCGTTTTACGCGAATATCTTTTCTCAAACAAAAACGCCGTTTTTTTGGACCTTTTTTTGGACACAACAGCCAATTCTTCACCGTTTTGCATGGAATCTGTTGAAATCAATTAAAAAATCGCTAAAAAAGGTTAGTCTGTGCAAACAAATTATCCAATATTTTGAGAACTGGATTAGCAGATTCAGAAAACATGAAAAATGTATAATTTTCATTAATTGAACAGACCTAGAGTCTACTCTAACGAACAGATTGGTACCCAAAATTTTAAAAAATGTCTGTTAGATAAATTTTTCGTTATATATTGCAAGAAATTTCGATTTTATTTTTGGAAATTTTTCACTTTTTATGAAATACACGAATTTTCATCAATTCAACAGACTAGTGAACCGATTGGTACAAAAATTTAAACCAAAGTCTGTTAGATGAGTTTTTTGGTAAGTATTGCAGAAAATTTCGATCTATCAATTATTTTTGGAAATTTTTCACTTTTTATGAAAAAAACACGAATTTTTACGAGTTCAATAGATCTAGAGTCCTAAAACATGGAATCGAATAGTTTCAAAATTACAAAAGCATTAAATTATTCTTAAAATTTGATCACGGAGATGCGAAAAACTCCGCCAAGTAAAAAGTTAGCAGGACTAAATAATATTAAATAATATTAAATATTATATAATAATATAATATATTTTATATTATTATATATAAAATAAATAAATAATATTAAAAATAATATTAATATTAAACTTATTTAAATTTATTATTATTATTTAAGTAAATAAAAAATTAATAAACTAAAAAAATCAATAAAAATGATAAAAACTTGACGAGATATTTTCTGTTTTTAGTAATCATCACTCGGAAACTTTTTATCATTTTTATTCCTTTTTTAATTTATTAGTTTTTCATTTACTTAAATAATAACAAATTTAAACAACGTTATATTCTTTAATATTACTTGGTATTGATAACTTTTGACTTGGCGGAGTTTTTTGCATTTAAGATGTTTTTGGTGAGATTTAATTATGTAAAAAGTACATAAAATTTTGAATTTGGAAATATAAAATTTGTATAAAAAATTTGAAATATAATAACTTCAATGCAATTAGAGATTAACACAAAAAAATAAAAGTTTCAGATATACATGGATATGAACGCAAACACTCCAGAGTTAATTCGTCAAATTGACAGCGAAATGGATCTTTCTTCCAATTTAGTTGAAATGATCCCATTAATCAAAGTCCTTGCCCATCTGTGCACTGCGTTAATTCTATAAATTAATACACTTTTAAAAAGTTGCAAGAAAGAAAAAGATTTTTTAAAAAGTTTTCCCGGATCCCTTTTTTGCCTTTTCTGTAAAATTTAATTCCTATTACTTTTTGCGTTTCCTACCTTCAATTGTATCTATTAAGAAATTAGAGTGGGTATGATTTATCGTTTTTAACAACACGATTAAAATCATAAGGAACTTTCAGTGGATACTTTTATGTTTTAATCGATTTAAGTAATACTCGTAATATTGCTAAATTATAAAATAGTTGAAAAAATATTCACAGCTTAATATTTTGTTTCTTTGATTGATAAAGAAACTTTGCGCCAGCTTTAAAATTATGTTTCGCGATTTCTGATATAAGAGTGAAGAATAGGATTCAAGTTTCCAGAATATAACTTAATTTACAAATATGCTGCAAAAGTTACCGTAAATTCCACGTAATTAAATTTTCAGCATCCATAACTGGTCTAGCTCAGGAAATTATGGAAGCCACTTCTATTTCTAAAGCGTTCAATATATTTTCATTATCTTTCCTGTTTCAAGCCTTAAAATTCTCATTTATGAACGAATTTCAAAACTGAGAAAAAAGTACCTTGGTTCGAAATAAATTAATTTATTCGAAGAGATGAGAATGACATTTCGGTCTTTACTGAGTTATCATTCTCATATTTTCCATAATCTATTATGTGCCAGTATAGACATTTTTCGACATTTTGGCATATCAAAGAATACATAAAAAGTCCTTACTACATTTTCGTGATTTAAACTGCAAAATAAATAGTTTAAAATCCATAAGATGAAAAACTCGGTAAGGACCATTTTGTTTTTCCTCTCTCTCAAATAAAACAAATTTTTTCTTCATGTTTGCACACCTTTAAACTAGAGCTATTGAACGACACATGCTTCTACAATTTCATCGGAATTTTATATTTTAAAGCCTATCTCAGAAAACGTTTCTTTTTTCTGTTCATCCTGTAAAATTTTAGTTTTGGTCTTTATGGAGTTGTCATTCTCATGTCTTTATTTGAGGCACTGAGAATGATAACTAGACAAACCCCACGTTTTTCGAAAATCGTTTCTTTGTAGTTTGAAATACTGCAGAAGACCTATCAATAAATGTCATTTTGTAAAAAAAAATTATTTTGACAAAAACGCGGTTAAAGTTAAGGTGTTTATAGAGAAATGAGTATGACAACTGAATTTTTCCTCCCCTCTACTCTGAAGTGAAAAGCCGAATTAAACTTATGGCTGCTATCACGTGTGATGCTTCTTTATAATAAATAATCATTTTTAAATTTTTATAAATTTTTATATAGATTATGTGAGACATGAATAAATACATTTTCAATAGAGGTGTGCAATTTGTCAATTCGAATTTTCAATGCAAATTGATACCTTTTCGGCCACGTTTAGATCATTGAATTTTTAAAAATCGAGTTTAATTCAAGAAAAAATTAAAGCTTCTAAGCCCTCTTCGAAAGTAAGATTTCTCGAAATCGAAATTATTTACTTGGTTTTGAAATCAAATCCATTTGAAATGCAATTTGAATTTGAAAAAATCGAATTGATTAAATTTAATTTAAATAAAAAATTTAATTAATTAAATAATTAATTTAATTTCATAACCAAGTAAATAATTTCGATTGCGAGAAATCTCGCATTCAAAGAGGGCTTAGAAGCTTCAATTTCTTCTTGAATTAAACTCACTGTCAATTTTGACAAATTCAATGTTCTAAACGAGGTTTAAAAGGTACCAATTTTCATTGAAAATTCGAACTGACGAACCTCTTATTTTATAATAACCTTTCAGTTTTACCTTTAATTTTCAAATAATTGAGAATGAAAACTAGGTAAAGTCCATTTCATTTTTTCTCTTCCCTACTCTGAAGTGAGCATGATTGAATTTGTTTTCTGTCACGTGTAATGTTTTTTTTTATAATAAAAGATTATTTTCCATTATTTTCCCAGGTTTTTATAGATTTGAAACATGAAAAAATGCATTTTCAAGTAATTAAAAATGACAACTAGGTAAAGCCTATTTCGTTTTCCCTCCTCTCTACACTGAAATTTTTATTTTATTTAATATTTACAAATCTGGAAAGTGTAGCTCATAAAGATCACTTGCTTCTACAATGTTCTCCCAATTTTCTATGCTGAATCCTATCACAGAAAAGATTTCTTGTTCCTCCTGTAAAATTTCATTTTTGGGCTTCACCTACTTGTCATTCTCAGTGCCTCATTTGTTTCCAATTCTTTATACCGAGGAATTTTTTATTTAAAGAAACTATGCAGTTTACAAGTCTGAAGAAACAACATAGAATTGTAGGCATCAGTAAAATTCCATGTCATTTCATTAGATCCTCCTTGGAATTTGATTGCGTCAATAATGTTTTTTATGAAATAGGTAGAAAATTCCGGTCAAATTCAACTTTAGACG
The DNA here is from genome assembly GCA_037177015.1 of Euceroptres primus. NCBI lineage: Eukaryota > Metazoa > Arthropoda > Insecta > Hymenoptera > Figitidae > Euceroptres > Euceroptres primus. The sequence goes on along the minus strand of JBAGKK010210171.1, from coordinate 36,450 downwards.
TACCAACGTTTAAAGACACTGCTACGACTCTAAGCCCTCTCTAGACTTAAGCTTGTTTCACGACTCTAGTTCTATGAAACTATACTCTCCAAAGGGTTGTTAAAGCGGAAGGTTGTCGAGTCGATGTCAATACTTTTACAGTTATTCGTTGCAAACGTCCTTACTCCTTACTTCAGTGGACTAAAATACTAAAAGGAGCTTAAATGCGTTGCCATAGAGACCACGAAACCGTTCTTGGTGTGTACAAGGCTTTAGAGCACGTGATTTCCTTCCCCCATCTCAACTTCTGCGACACGTCTCGCACTTAACTGTCCGGAAGTAAGTGAGATCGAGATTTTCATGGATTCGCGTGAAATTGAAATCCGCCCGGAGGTTCGGTTGCCAGATAGGGCAAAAGGGGGTGGAAACAGAGGAGATGCAGAAGTGGAAAAAGCGGCAGTGGTACTACGGAGATCTCGGATGCCACGTATTGTACGCAGAAGAGGCTGCAAACAAAAATGGAACAATGTCGTCGGAAAAACTTTCGTGTCGAGCGAATAACGTTTCTTTCGCCAACGGGGGAAAAAATCCAGAATTAGTCGTTCTATTTCAGCAGCAAATATCGATACAAAGTTACAAAGTAGTAAGAAGCATAATTAGGTGTGAAAGCTGTACTAATTGGAATTTAAATCTTGTCCCTAGCGGACCGCCTGAACGTAAAGTTTACGCTACAGCGTAACCATAAATACCTAAACTAACCTTAAAGTAATCTGGCATTACAATTAATAAAAGCAACAAAATAAATATCTAAATTGTTACAATTATAATTGTACGTTAAAATTGACGTTAGAAGGTAATCCCGGAATTGCAATAGGTTTATTTTTCAGCGTTAGAAATTTAAAAAACATCTTAAAGTCTAATAAACGCGGTTGAAGTCTAATAATTGCATCCCAGTACATCGCTAGAAGCGTTTTGCGCGCATAGTTTAAAAATAAAATTAAAAATTGGAAAATGCAAATATGTCAAATAATTGTATTAAATTATAAAATTAATGTAATAGAAGATCCTAATCTATCAAAGTTACGTGATTATTGTAAAAATTTCGTCGAAAATTCTTTGAATTATATTGTTAGGCGACTAAGAACCACGAATAATCGAGAAATGGATTCTCCGAGTGGTAACAAAGTCTGGGGCTTATAATTTACGTTTTAAAGAATGAAAATTTATCGACTGCGATAATGCATGAGAAATTTAAATGAATTATTATGATTATTATTATTATTATTATTATTATTATTATTATGATTATGATTATTATTATGAAAATAAATACTCAAATTTATAATGATGATATTAAACAGTAATAACAAATGTTTATATAAAATTGCTTATTTAATAAGAAAATGATAATTTATGACAATTTCTTAAGCAAAAAATTGGGGAAAATAGCAAGAATTAATTCTCACGTTTAATAACAATTTTATTGAACGCAATTACACATTTTTACAAAAACAACACAAGATGAATAAAGAACTAATAACAAAAAGTAATATTATTCAGAGATTATGTCCACAATTTTTTGATTTTCAAAATGTATATTTTAGAAAAATCGGTATTAAAGAAGCGTTTGCAAACCCAAAATTTTTTTTCTAGAAATGTGTTGATCGGAACAAAACAGTTAACCGATGGGATATTTCTTATCCTGACCAAGTGCAATTCAGCGCATGTTTCCAATTTTCAGAGTTCGCATCTTTGAAAAATCGGTACGAAAAAAAGTGTTTCCAACTGAAAAATATTTTATGCCTCTGCATTTTCGTTTCCTTCTTCAGAATTTATAATTCGTCTTTTCGTGCAGATTATAATTCTTCAAAAGATAAATTGTATTTTACACTTAAGAAAACTATTGGAGATGGAATTTGAAAAACACGAATTTTGAATTTTGGACAGTTGCTTGGAGCTAAACTTGAATTACTTAATTTAAAAAATATTGCTAAGACGAAAATTTAATTTCTAAATGATATTATAATTTTGGTCTAATTCAAGTGATTTTATGTGGTTTCGAAATAACATTTTCTGTTGCATTGAATACGTAATTTTTGCAGTACATCCTAATATTCAGAAATCTTTTTTGCAAAGGGACTAACTATTAGTACTAATAGTTAAATTTGACACTGTAAACATTAACTAACATTATATGTATATATCAATTTTTTTAAATTGCATTATTAGTCGCTTATGTTCATGATTATTTCATTAGTTTTTCAAGAAAGTGTTTTTCCATTTTTCCATTTCCAAGTGTTTTCAAGGTGGACAAATTTCGATAAACAGTTTATTTACGAATCAATTAAGATGAGCTTTTTTTAAAAATTTTCTTCGATTGATTCCCAAGTAGATTTAACTACCGAAAAATACTGTCTGTTTGATGCAAAATGTTCAAAATTATTTATCGTTTAATAATTTGTGTGTTGGCAATAAGACACTGATTTTTAACATACATTTTTATGAGATACCTCAATCAGAACGTGAAATAGTATACGAAATAACAATTTCCTTCTTTTTCTATATTTTTTATCCGCATATACCTTCATTATTGTTTAATGCACCATTGGTTAACTGCATGAAATATTATTGTTTAATCAAATTACCTAATTCAAAATTTGCAAGGAAGTATGATATGGTAGTGGTTTTCTATGTAATTTTTGGTGCTGAAACCGAATCTGATGTCAAAATTTACTCAAGGTGCCAAGTACTCAATATAAATGGGGTAATAGGGGAAAAAATGACCAATTTTATAATTTTAGAAGATTTTTCGTTTGCATGGATGTTTACTTATAATATGGTAGTGATTTTTCATGTAATTTTTTGTGTTGAAATTGAATCTAATCTTTAGATTTGCTTACGAAGTCAAGTGCTCAAAAAAGTGGGGTGATAAGGAAGAAAAATCACCATTTTTATTTATAAAAGTTTTCAAATTAGACCTAGGGGTGGTTTCAAAACGAGTTTCCAGATAAATGTCAAAAATTACAATTTTCAAAGTATCAAAGTCTCCAAAAAATTTTCAATTGCATTTCTGACTATTGGAATCACATCCGACAACCCTCCTGAGGCACCCCCATTATCCTCAAGTTTTCAAATTATACCTAGGGGCGGTTTCAAAAAGAGTTTCCAGGTAAATGTCAAAAATGACAATTTTCAAAGTCAGAAATGCAATTAAAATTTTTTTGGGGACTCTGATACTTTAGAAATTGTCATGACATTTATCTGGAAACTCTTTTTGAAACCACTCCTAGGTTTGATTTGAAAACTTGAGGATAATAAGGGTGCCTCAGGAAGGTTGTCGGATGTGATCCCAATAGTCAGAAATGAAATTAAAAATTTTTTGGGGATCTTGATACTTTGAAAATTGTCATTTTTGACATTTAGCTGGAAAGTATTTTTGAAACCAGCCCTAGGTCTAATTTGAAAACTTGGGGATAATAGGGGTGCGTCAGGAGGGTTGTCGGATGTAATCTCAATAGTCAGAAATTCAAGTTGTGTGTTCAAAAAGTTGAAAGACTAAAAACAAAATATTGTTAATAGAATAAAAAAAAATAGTTTCTCATAATTTTTTTTTCTTACAAAAACGGAAAAATATAGCACCATTCCTGGCACCATTCCTGGCACCAATTCCTGGCACCCCCCAACTGTTGACACTTCTCTCTAATTTATTAAATAATACGGCTGTTTAGCTTGTTTTGCTTTAATTAATTTAATTCTACCAATATTTTTACGCCTCATGCATATGTATATTAGTTATCCACTGCAATCAAATACTGATCCAAAATTAAATAAATTCACTTCAGTTCTTGGCATGCCAATAATTGGGTTAAGGTGCGAAGAATTGGTTCTCTAACTCTAGTGCTATTTTCATTTTTTAAAAGTTTATTTATTTTTTTACAGACAACTTTGTTCTTCCAGCCGAAACTTGAATAGAAAGTTTTCGTCTTAGAATTATTCGAAGTTTATGAAAACATATTTTCCAATGAAAAAATTCTAATTAATTGTTTAAAAATTTAACATAAACAAATAGATTCCCAACATAACAAATTCCTATGCATATTTTTTATCTAATTGTGTTGCACACACGTGCATTTATAATTACTTTTCAGTTTTAAACGTAAAGTTTTGGTGCTGAATACGACGGATTATTCATTTGCATGTTCAGAAATTTGTTTAAACAAATATTGTTTGTTTGCTCATTTATTTATATAAAGTGTCTACTTTTTGTCTGCAGTTTCTTAATATAGCAGATAATTTTGCGAATATTTCTAAAAAAGTTTCATTCAATTTGATGTGAAAGGGACGTGTCTGTGGTTTTTTGTCCAAAAACGCCACTTTTTGAAACATTGTGCATCATTGCGACATCATTTTTAACAAATTTGATGCAAAGATATATGTAATTTTCCTGAATGTTCCTAGAGGTAACTTTCACTATTTATAAGTTTTAATATTTGATTCCCTTTGCAATAATGATTTTTGAATGTTGGGATGTACTGCGTAAATGGCGTATTCAATGCATCAGAATATGCTGATATTTTATAACAATGCATAAAATAACTTTAATTAAACCAAAATTATATTATCATTTACGAATTAAAGTTTCATGTGGCAGAAAAAGTTTTTACTTTAGGTAACTATTTCAATATTTAAATTAGATATGAGGATGACAACTCGTTAAAGACCATTTAAAGTTGGCCCCTAAGTAATAGTTAAATTAACCTAATTCAGGGGCCAAATTCAAATGGTCTTTACCGAGTTGTCATTTTCATGCCTTCATATGAAATACATTTTGAAAATCAAAAAATTGTATTCAATTGTTTTGGTAAGGACCCAATCTCTGAATAATATTACTATTTGTTATTATTTCTTTATTCATCTTGTGTTCTTTTTGTAAAAATGTGTAATTGTGTATAGAATAAAATTGTTATCAAACGTGACAATTAATTCGTGTTATTTTCCCCCATTTTCTGCTTCAGAAATTGTCATAAATTTTCATTTTCTTATTAAATAAACAGTTTTACATGAAAATTTGTTATTATTGTTTAACATTACCAATTAAAAATTTGAATGTTTAGTTTCATAATAATTCAATTTTATATAAAGTGAAATTTTTATATAAAAATTTATATAAAATTTTTTTATAAAAATCTTTATATAAAATTTAAATTTTTAAAAATATGATATCCTAAACTTTTGAATACTTTTTATTATTTTATCAACAATTCTTTGTGAAGGAGTAGTAAGATTAACTTTATTCGATTAATGAAAAAAGTTTCTCATGCATTATCGCAGTCGATAAAGTTTCATTCTTTAAAACGTAAATTACTATAATTCAAAGAATTTTCTACGAAATGTTTACAATATTCATGCAACTTTGATAGATTAGCATCTTTTATTACATTAATTTTATTATTTAGTAGATTTATTTGACACATTTGCATTTTCCAATTTTTAATTTTATTTTTCAACTTCGCTCGCAAAATGCTACTAGCGATGTACTGGGTGCAAGTTTTTTTAATTTCTAACGCTGAAAATAAAGCTATTGCAATTACGGCACTCTCTTCTAACGTCAATTTTAACGTACAATTATAATTGTAACAATTCAGATATTCATTTTGTTGCTTTTATTAATTATAATGCGAGATTACTTTAAGGTTACTTCAGGGTTACTTTATGGTTACGCTGCAGCGTAACCCTTGAGTTCAGACGGTCCGCTAGGGGTTCCAAGACAGATTTTTCTCCTGATATTTTCGAACAATGCTGTCCATTAGGAGGGAAAAAATTTTTTGATCGTATAAAAGGTTTTTCGGTAACGAAACCAGTCCTTTGTTGTAAACTTTCAAGCATTGTAACATTATATCAGAGTACTCAGCCACCAAGGAAATTGCGAGTAACGAGAACAGCCTCTTTGTCTAGCCAGTGCACTCCAGTGCACACTTTCACGTTTTTAAAGCTCTAATTTTCTCTCATCCTCCTCATCCACACTTTTTTAAATTTTATGTTAGACATATAAAACGCACTGATTTCAGATGCAGGGCCTTCTACGATTATATGTACCTAGAGTGAAGAGAGGCTTGCTGAGGAAACTAGGCGATCTCTCGCAGCTGCAATATCGCGATACGCAAACTTATTTGTAAAGCGCGCTAAACTTTCTGGAGGCTTGGGATCTCGAGACAGTAAAGTGCTTCCAGCCGCTTTCATCCTGCAGTGGTTTACTCCATACGATCACTGTAAAACAATACATAAACATTTTTATAAATATATTTATTACGTAACATCCCAGGTGGAAAAATTATGCATAATCTATGCATATGGGTAGTCACTATCCAAAAAATTATGCATAAATTATGCAAATTCAATTAATCTGAAAAAATCAAAAGGTTGGAAACAGTTGAAAACTAGTTGTCATTTGTTTGCAACATTCGATGCATACTTTTTTGCATGGTGACTATCCATAGTTCATTATGCATAGATTATGCATAATTTTTCCACCTGGGATTTACTTTTAACATAAAGAATATTTAGAAAACAATCATTGATGGAATTATATTAGAATTATTGGAATTATTGGAATTATTAATTGTTATTAATTATATTATTTCCAATAAAGAAATTAATAATTGAATTTATATACATTTTTTTAAATATACATAAATTCAATCAAACTTTTTCCTCTTCATTTAACAACTAGTAATGTAGAAAACTAATTGCTTGATTTTCATTAATTTGAAAAATCGATTTTAAATTACTGTTCAAAGGCATGGAAAAACAGGTTTTTGAAAAAATATTTTACTATATTTTCTAGAATCACTGTGTTAATAGTTTCATTTACGGGGAAAAAAAATTTTTTTAAGAAAAATATTTTACACGTTCGAAAATTGTTTCTTAAAATATCAAACATTTTTCGCTTCATTTAACAACTAATAATACAGAAATCAAATTGCTTGATTTTCATTAATTTGAAAAATCGATTTTGAATTAACGTTCAAAGGTATGAAAAAACAGGTTTTTGGAAAACAAATTTTACTGTACTTTCTAGAATCGCTGTGTTTCATTTACGGGGAAGAAAATGTTTTCCAAGAAAAGTATTTTAAACGTTTGAAAATTGTTTCTTAAAATATCAAACTTTTTGTTCTTCATTTAACAACTAATAATGTAGAAATCAAATTGCTTGATTTTCATTAATTTGAAAATTCGATTTTGAATTACCGTTCAAAAGTATGAAAAAACAGGTTTTTGAAAAAAAAGTTTTATAAAAATTACTATATTTGTACGCACATAAAAAAAATTCCTTTATAAAACAAGTTTTACTATATTTTCTAGAATCCTTGTGTTAATAGTTTCATTTACGGGGAAAAAATGTTCTTCAAGAAAAATATTTTAAACGTTCGAAAATTTTTTCTTACAATATCAAACTTTTTTCCCTCCATTTAACAACTAATAATGTAGAAATAAAATTGCTTGATTTTCATTAATTTGACAAATCAATTTTGAATTAACGTTCAAAGGCATGAAAAAATAGATTTTTGAAAAAAAAATTTTATAAAAAGTACTATATTTGTACGCACATAAAAGAAATTCTTCTTCTTACAAACCAAATTGTGTAAAAAACAATCTTTACACAAAAAGATCCGCACAAACTGACAATTTCCTAAAATATAATTTTTGGCTCATTATGGAGACAGATATAGGAACATAAAATTATTGTAACAGGGTTCCACAGATACAGAAACATAAAGTTATTGTTACAGGGTTCCGACATGTTTCGAAACCAATTTAGACTTCCTCATGAGAGAAAAAAAAATATTTTACATGGGAATCTAAGGGTTGATATTTTAAAATTATATTGCTTGAAAAATATTTGTCGAAAAGATTGACTCTATAATAAACTTTCTAGATAGTTTCTTAGTTAGTTTTTTAATAGTTTCATTTACGGGGGAAAAATATTTTCAAAGAAAATTATTTTAAACGTTCGAAAATTGTTTCCTAAAATATCAAACTTTTTTCCCTTCATTTAACAACTAATAATGTAGAAATTAAATTGTTTGATTTTTATTCATCTGAAAATTCGATTTTGAATTATCGTCCAAAGGCATGAAAAAATAGGTTTTTGAAAAAAAATTTTACTATATTTGAACGCCGATAAAAGAAATTCCACTTCTTACAAACCAAATTGTGTAAAAAACAAACTTTACACAAAAAGGTAACAAACTGACAATTTCAGGGGAAATGCAGTGTTAATGTTTTTCTTTACAGGAAAAATTAATCTTCTACATGAAAAAAATTTTAAACATTCGGAAATTATCTGTTAAAATACATTATATTTCTTTTTTAACTTTATCCCATGTTTCTTATCATATTTTTAAAAAATATATGATTTTAATGATTCATATAGTTCCCAGGTTTCTCAATTAATTTTTTTTTAAATAAACGATTTTAATTATTCCTATAGTTCATTTTGTCAGACAAAGGATTCACTGTATCTTAATTTTTCCGAATTTTCAAAACTAAATTAAAGTTAATTTATTTTTGTAATTTCTAAAGTAATTTAGAAACTAAATTAGTTCACAAATGTAATTATTTGTTCACAAAAGATTTTTTATGAAAAATTATTTTATAATAAACACAGCCATTTAAGAATTTGTTTTAAAAAATTCGAGAATGTTAAATTATAATGAATCCTTCTACTCACAAAATTCACTGTAACTCATTAAAATTGCATCATTTAAAAAAATTTGGTAAGAAACAATGTAAAAGAAAGTTGAAAAAGAAATACAATTTCTAAAAAAATTTTCGTCAGTTAAAATTTTTTTCTTGTAGAACATTATTTTCTCTCTTAAATAAAACCATCGTTATTAAGTTTTTGAATCCAGAAAGTATAATATTTTTTTTTTGCATCCATAATACCTTAATAGCAAATCAAAATTATCTTCTCCATTTTCTCGAAACGCGTGCTTTTTTTATCAAACTTTTTTCACCTTAATTTAACACTGTAATAGCTCGGTACTCGAATACTTTTTTAAATTAAAAATCTGAGTTTTAAGAACATTTTTTTATTTGTTTAATAGTAATAACATGAATTTTATCCTCAATCATAACATCGATGGTAAGGTCAACCGAAAACAAATGTTAATTCGAAAAATTGATCAAAATTCATATAAATTCAACTACCAAATGTTAAACGTGATGCAAATCAGGAATTTCCTGATCAGAAAGGTGTTCAGCTTGTAAGAATTAACCAGGTTGAACTTTTTTAAAAATTAAAACGCATTGAATTTTATTAACAAACATGCGAAGCCTCAATGTTAAAATTATTCGTTCACAGCAAATCGTGGGATATTATTTTAATCTGCAGCAATATTATTTTGATCTGAAGAGGATCATTTATTCTCTTGTTTTTGAACATTTAGTCTCTTGTTTTTCGATTTTGCATTTTGCTGCAGATTAAAATGATACGTTGGGATTTTCTGTGTTTTATTAAAAAGAATACTGCTTTGTTTTTTCAACGACTCTTGTAGCCAAACAATAGCATAAAATTAGAAACAATTACAGCAATTCTGTAAAACAAATATGTCAATAATTGAGTACACGCTCCCCAATGTAACGATTGATGTGTAATTTAATTGTGCACGCAAACTCACCTCTTTGAAGGTCTCGCGATAAAGCGTTTGAATTTGCTAACACGCTTACTCGAGCAAGCGCAGTGAAACTATTTTGAGTTTTCGACAGATCAATCATTATCCTCATTGTTTACGCACAGTGGGTCCAAAAAAAATGTTACAGAACGTACAACATCGATTTTGTAATTTTACCCTTTTTACTAGAATTCATCTTGGAAAGAGTCAAAGAAAACAATATCTTCAAGTCTTTTTTATCATTATTCGTAACACCTAACTTGGGCTTAATTATAGAAAACTTAATTACTGTAATAATTTGTCATGAATGGAAATTTGAAAAATACCTAATTACTGTAATAATTTGTCATGAATAGAAATTTGAAAAATACTAGCGCACACTTTTGCAAGAAAAAATGTACGTTTACCGAGCTTTCATGCCAATTTTCTTCTAGCACACCCTATATTCACAGAAAGTGGAGCATGCGCAAGAATTATACGATATCGGGGATGCTTCGCTTTCAGTTAAGCCCCGGCATCAGAAGGGGTGGTACGCGTTCCTATATCTACTCAAAAGCGTGATTTCAAGCCGGCACAGTTCCAAACTTTTCTTATTTGTGCAATTTTCAAGTTTCGGAGAATAAAATACAAAATTGGTGGATGTAGTTTATGTGTGAATTAATCGCTGTGTGAAAAGTTAAGAAGGTGGATATCAAAAGCGACTTATGAATACGAATCATATCATCCAGACTTTTGATTATATTTAATCTTGTTACACGTATGTTTACATTTTTGTGATACTTAATATCATGCAAGTTTTCTGTTTTCCAAAGTCAGTGAATGGAGAAGAAGAAATTTAAAAAATGTTAACAATTGTAATTATTAAGCAGTGACGGATTTTTCCTTCTTATCATCAATAAAGGTAATAATCGCTGAATATTTTCTTGTATTCTTTTATTGAAGAATTATGTTGGAATGTGGAAACTTGGAAATGAATTGATAATAAACGGAGAAATGTAAATATTTAATTTTTACAGGTCTTAATTCTAGAATTACTAGGGAATTTAATTTTTAGGTCCTACATTTATTTTTAATAAAGTGTGATAAAGAGAAGAAGAAAGAATGTTCGATTGTTTTCATAGCGGTTCGACGACCTCTGGTACTCTATACCATTCACCTATATCTTCAAGAGTATATACATGGCCCTACACAATATCTGCAACTATTTCTGTCATTATTGATTAAAATCACTTAAAGCAGAAATTAATAAATATTAATTCTTTGCCTGATGGCAAAAAAACTATTAAAGTGGGGATGAAATAAAAAAATTTAAGCATACAAAAAAATACAAAATACTTTCCAAAAAAAAACATTTCATTTTCTCCTTTTAGCTTTGTTTTATCGCAAGCTGAGCTTAGGTCCTTGATTTATTTTCTAAAGTTCAAAATTATAAATAATCATAGCTATTTATTTATATTGATATTGAAGTATTTATTCGTACGGAAAATATTTGATTGACTGTTTTTAGCTGATTTGTTTTGTTAATTTTACAGAATATTTTCTCAATTGACTCAAAAATTTCGTTAAATGATCCAATAAATTTGTTTGTTGAATTCAAAAATGATTAAACAGAATTTTCCTTTTACGAAGTGAACCAAATGTTTTATGCGTGCAGCTTTTATACCAGTTCTTCACCATTCATGCATTAAATTGCATTTCTGGATTAATTTTCAAAGCTTCACTCGATTAGTGTAGTCTGTGGTAATAACAAATGTGCTTAGCAGGCAATTTAACAAATGAATAAACTGGAAACAACGGTATAATCCCCGGAGGAATAGGATAGAGTTGCTCTTTGGAATCTGGGCTTTCGAAATATGGTAACATGGGTTAAGTGAGCAAACAATACATAAGCTTTAAAAAATGTATAAATGTAAAGTAAAAAATCATAGGGTTTAAAAATGGCAAGCCAACTATATCTTATCGCATTTTTTCTGTAGTTATATGTATTTCCAACAGATAAGTGATGCCCATTAAACATACACTTAGAAGACGTTCAAATTACAGGTTTCGTGATAAATAGTCTCTGCAGCCCTTCCATCATCATTACATGGTAAAATTGCTGGTATTCTTTAGTTATGTGTAAGTTCATTTCGGTATTCTAATTTCTTCCAGACCTGATACGATCGAAATAGAATAATGGCTTCATTCTCAATTCATTGCTACCAAAACAAAGTAGATTTGTACATTATCATCACAAGAGAAATTTTTGTACTCAGTTTTGTAGGACTGTTTGAAGTTTTGAATTTTGACACTTTGATCTTTTGTCAATTTTACTAAAGAAAATGGTTTTTGTTGAAACTGGGAAATATATTTGATATCAAAAATTTTACCTGAAAAAATGCTAAATTTTTAGTTGCAATAATTATAAAAAGTTGATTTTCACTGTTAGAAAATACTTGGAATCTCAGTCATTTTTAATGTTTGTTTCGGAAAGTTTTTTCCATTTATATATATGGGCAATTCTACAGAAATTTTAGATTTGCAATTTCGCGTCTTTTTTCACGTTTTCGTCTCATATATATCAATATTTTAACTATCATATGAACGTTTTTAGTGGAAGGTATGAAAAAAAAAGTTTTTCATGGGTTTTGTAAAATTTGTGAGCTATCTATGAAGTCAGGAAGTCATTAGAAAATGAAAATTTTCAAAATAGGCTTGTGACTCAGTTAATTTTCAAAGATCTTCAAATTGTTGTAGGAGCGCCGCGCCGTCAAATATTTTGATGTATCAATAATTGGAAAAAATATAAGGTATATATGTGAAATAATCCTACAAATCTCACATATATGTGAGATTGTGTGATGATAACACATATATGTGTTATCATTCTACAAATAGTTACATGACCATGGAAAACATGTGACCAACTTTCATTAATTAATCAATTTTGTTCTATTTTGTTCTACGAAATTTACGTTGTCAAATTTTGTTTATTTATGAAGAGGAATTAATCACGACCACCCAGATTAATGTACCTCTTTTTTTCAGTTAGTTAGAACAGTTTAAAAATTTTGTCCAAAAACGTGATCGATATGAAAATTTCAGTTTTATATGAAGCACATTCAAAATATACATTGTATAACCGATATCGCAGCTGTGAACTAAACTATATAAAGTAACTTTCATGAAAAAAATAAGTCATTATTCTTACGTTAAAAGAAATTGATATTTGAAGCAAATAAATCATCAAAAAATCGATCTATGAAGAAATGATTTAAAAAAGTTCAAACACGTAATATAAAGCCGTCAAGTAAAAATCGATCACGCATACAGTTTTTGTTAGGTCTTGAGGGTGTGAATGTGTGTACCAAATATGAAAAATGTGTTGTCAAAAAGAAAATTTTTTTATAAAAATCTAAAAGTCAACAAATCTAAAAGTTCTGTAGAATTGCTCATATACATAACAGAAATAGCTTGAAAAATTCGCAAAAATAGCCTGTTCTTCGGGTGTTTAAAGTGGGATGATCCCTTAATTAAGGGTATTTAGTAGATAATTATGTCACGAATTACTGACCGATTTTTTATTTATATTCAGCGTGTTTATTAAGAGAGAAGTGCAAATGATCGAAGGGTGGCACGGCATAAGGGTCTAAGCCACATTTTGTCCAAAATTATATTATTGGCCCAAAAAATCAGATAAATTTTAATATACATTGTGACAAATAGTATATTAGGCATCAAGGGCGTAAAGGAGGTAAAATATCCTTTAGACCTTGATGGACACGATATTTTTTGTCCGGCTCCCTCTGAAAATGCGACGTCGAGATTGGATTCATTGCAAATGCGCTATGTTTATTTCACTAATTTTGGAGTAAAAAATTTTTATTCCCATTAATTTAAAATTTCCTGCATTTTAATTTTTCGAGAATTTGAATTGTCGGAAATTATTTTTTCGGTACTTTTTCTCACTCGGGATTTTGGCTTTTCGGAAAAAAGATGTCCCAAATTATTAGGAAGAGGTGCCATTTTCTAAATGGCGGTTTTTTGATAATCAAAAAATTTTTTACGCCCACTGGCCTTCATCGGGCTGAAATTGGCAAATTCACGCTGACTAAGCAGGCACCTAAAGGAGCATTTCCAAGGGGGTCGGACAAAAAGAACAAAAGAAACTACCGAATTGAGATTCGGTAGCAAGTTTTTTTAAAATTGAAAATTGGATTTTTAATAAGCGTCCAAAGTTGAAAAACTGCGTATCTGTAACAGAAAAAAAATCCCCCATTCATTTTCTCGGAACTTAATGACATTTTCCAATCAAACTTTTTTTGTGTCGATTCAGCAACTCAATAGTTAGAAATCAAATTTGTGTTTTTTCTGAAATTGAAAATTGTATTTATAATCACTGGACAAATTTGAAAAACTGTGCGCCCCGAGTGAAAAAAATATACTCTCCCTCAATTTTCCCTGAACTTAATAACGTTTTCTAATGAAACTTTTCACGCTTCAATTCAGTATTGATGTATCTCGAGAGAGCATATTTGCTTTTTTTTTTAAATTCAAAATTAGATTTTACGGAACATTTTTTGTCTCTTCTGAAAAATCAGCTAAATGTGGCTTAATCTCTTATGTCGTGCCGCACTTCAAATGTAATGCTGAAATTTGAGGAAATGATAAAGAAAATATCAAGGAATCGATGTTTGGTGCGTTTCAATTTTTATTTTGAAAAAAATTATTTTTGAAAAATTTTTTTTTTCAAAATAAAAACTGAAACGCACCATACATTGATGCTTAAATATATTCTTTATTATTTTCCAAAATTTCAGCACTATATTTGCATTTCTCTCTTAATAAGCCCGCTGAATGTAAATAAAAAATCGGTCGATAATTCATGACGTCGTTATGTATCACATACCCTCAATAATAATCCAATTTAGTGTTTATAATATTTACGAAGTGAAACAATACTCTTATGGGTCGTTACCAAAAAGTTGTGAAATTTTTGGCCTATCGATTTTTTGAAGAAAAAAAAAACCAGAACTAGCAAAAGTATTTTTTTCCGTTAATTGTGATCCAAAATAAAACGAACATACCAATTTAAGAGATCAAGAATCATTTTTGTAGTGGAGATAATTTATACCGAGTGGACATTTAATAAACGCAGAAAAATAAATTTCAAAATTATTTTAAAAATATTTAGAGTGGAGATAAAAAATTTTAAAAATATTGTGAAAATTTATGTTTTCGCACTTTATTTGACTGCTCCTCCAAAGTTTTGATTATATTTTTATTTAATTAACACTTTTTAAAAATGGGTTACCGAGAGGACATTATTATAAATCGTGCGGTACATAATTTGCAGGAATTTTTTTAAGTTGCAAACAATAAACATATTTCTGCTTATACGAGCACTTGCATAGGACTAAAAGTAATGAGTTTTTGATTTTTTTTTAGATTTTTTAAAGTGATTTTTTCTAAATTGTAACCTAAAATATGAGGGTTACCGAGTGGACATGGAACTTCAGGGACAGACTTCTAAACATTTATAAACATCTTCAAATCTAAAATATTTATCTCTATTCATAATTTTTGGATTCTTTAACTTTATACAAATGACTCTTATGAGTATCAATCATTTAAACAATTTTGCTGTCATTATTTCGCAATTTTAGTTTGTGAATCTGTATTTGGGGAACAGGTTACCGAGTGAATTTTTGGGTATATTTTAATTTCCCATTTCTAAACAAAGGCAGATAAAATTTTGAAACTTTATCAAAAACTACTTCGATTTAAGCACTTTATCCCAGATGTATTAAAAAAAAATGTAATAATGAAAATATGTAAAACTGTCGGGACTTGAATTTCACAACTTTTTTTGGCAACGACCCTTATATAATATCTGTGAGCATAAAAAAAACTTTTGCACAGCACTAGGTGCCGCAGAAAGGTTCTGCGCAAGCTTTTAACAAAATTTTTTTCAATAAATTTCTACCATTTCAAAGGACGGACACCGCATTTCTTACCGCATCTATATAGCAACATTGCAGAAAGATTTAGAAAATCATTTCATGATTGCAGGAAATATATCTGCAACACTGATGAAACGGACGGTGATGTTAGGTATCAAAAAAGTCGGCAGTGCAGGTTTCAAAGTTTTGATACAGCCTCACACAAAAAAGGAGGAAAGTTTTTATTATTGACAAAGCCCTCATGTCTTTCCACTTTTTCCAAAAAGTGGATATTCGGCATCTTTGCAATAGTTTTTTATTCTAAGTTCTCTGGTATTTTTAATTGATGCTGCCAATCAGCAAACACGTTAAAATGTAAAAGGGATCATAGCGACTCAGAAGTTCAATTTTAGGGAAAATATAGGATTTCTTTTTCGAAGAAAGGGGGAAATTTGTTTCTTTTAAAAATACCTAGGATGCCATTAAAAGTTAATAAATACAAAATTATTATAAGAAAACTTAAATGTCATTAACAAATAAAATTATATTGACTGATGCAACTGTAATTAAATCATAAAAATATTATCATCAGAGGCTCTAATATAATATTCCCGAAAAAAAAACATTTTACTGACATGTTGAAGTTAACGAAAGAGAAAAATTTCAACAGAAAATATATCCGAACAAAAAATTTGTCGACTGAAAATTAACGACATATAAAAATTTTGGACTGCTAAAATTGCTGACAAGAATTTAGATTTCTGAGTTATGAAATTATCAAAATTTCTGCTAAAATTCTCCAGAATCTTGAAATATCCTCAAAAGTCTCGTATCCTGTCTAGAATCTGATAAAATACCCCACAAACTAGCCTTTCACAACTGTTGGAATTCTCTAGAGTTTTCTAAAATCCTTCTTGAAATCTTCTGGATTTTTTGACAAGTTTTTTTATAATGTTTTAAAATCTTGCAGACATTTCTTGATTCTTTCAAAATTTTCTATTCTTTAGAACCTTCTAAAATTTCCCAGAATTTTTAAAAACTCTGACAGAGATATCCAGAATTTTTCAGAGTTTTCTAAAATCTTCAAATACACCCCAAAGGCTATTATAATTTTCAAAAATATTCTACTCTGTTTCAGAATTTTTTAGAATCCTCAAAAATCTTTTGAATTTTGGTATAATTTATAAAATCTTCTAGTCTCTTTCAGACTTTTTTTCTAGATTTTCCAAAAGTCGATAGAATTTTAGAAAGATTCTGGAAACAGTCTAGAAGATTTATTGAGTCGAATTATTCAAAATTATAGGAGTCTTTTGTAGATTTAGAAGTTTCTAAACGATTCTGCAAAATTCTGGAAATTCTGCAGTTCAGAATATTCTTAAGGATTCTAGATGATTATGTAACTGGCTAGTATATTTTGTAAAATATTAAAGAATTTTGGGAGATTCTTTCAGATTTTATAGGATTATAGGGGAAAGAATTATTAAAAAATATAAAATTATAGAAGAAGATTTAGAAAATATTCGAGAAAGCTCAGAAAATATTGTACGGTTTTAGAAGAGTTTAGAAGATTTGGCTATGGAAAATTTTGAAAGATATTAAAAGAGTCCGGAAGATTTAGAATTAATCTAAAGAATTTTAGAAAATTTGGGAAAAGTTTTGAAGTTTCTAGAAGTTTCTAGAAAACTCTGAATCTCTAAGGTTTTAATACTGTGATGGTACGTGTTTTGGAATATCATAAGTTTCTATTTATTATAATTCTTGGAAAATTAATTGGAACTTTGAATAAAAAAAGAGGAAAAATTCTCAAAAATAGGGATTTTAGGGGACCTTGAGAAAAATAATGGGAAAATAAGCAAGGAATAGGGGACTGTTACATCCCTGATGTAACAATCAGACCACCAGCAAAGAGCCCCGAACAAAAAAGGGGCAAATTTTGCATTATTGAAAAAGACCTCATTGATTTCTTTTCTAAATTTTTCCAAAAAGTGAAAATTTGTCATTTTTGGAGTAGTTGCTTTTTTCTAAGTTTCCTGGCATTTTCACTTGATGCTGCCAAACGTAAATTTGTAACAAAGAGACTTGTATCAAACATCTCCCACAAAGAAAAGGGTAAATTTTTAATTATTAAGAAAGTCCTGATTTTATTATTGGCCACTTTTTTCAAAAAGTAGAAATTTTGTATTTTTGTAATAGCTGTTTATTTTGCAAGTTTACTAGTATGTATTTGTCATCATTTTTTGGTATTCTTATTTTTTAAATTTAACTTATGTTGATTAAGTTGAATACAGACACTAAATTCACAAAAGGAAAACTTCAAGTGACATCGTTATGTCACTAATGGTCACTAACGTTAAAAATCACCATGTTTATTCCACATAAACGATTTCCAAACTATCAATTTTTAGATTCTGAAAAATAGCTAAAATGTATTTTTCACTACCATATCTTCAAAATTTATAAACCTCTCCTTCAGAATGAAATGTGAATTTCAAAGAAATTACATCATCATTCGAGAAACGACTTTTTTCCTAAATTAATCACCATTGAAGATCCTTGATATTACATATGTAATAAGAATGGGAATTAAAGGACAGGATGCAATTTCATGTAGAGGAGGTCTGGGTGTTCATGTTACTCGTGGGGAACGTAGAATTTTAGAAATGGAACTTCATCTCAAATGTATGAGAGAAAAATTAACTATGCTTGAAACTATGCTTCCATCTTCAGTAACTAATTTGAAAAAGCTGGAGGGTGAGCCAGAAACAAGTGGCCAAGAAGGTACCTGGTACTTATCCAAAAATGAAGTATTTTATTTATTTTCAAATTTGATTTTACTTAGGTCTCATTATTGTATTTTCTTTTCCCTTTTTGTGGTATGGTGCCTTTCTAACTAAAACTGTAATTTTACAACTTAAAAATTTTTATGAATTAAAATTAATATTTTATTTTGCATTAAATTTATATTCATTTGAGAATAATTCTATTTTTACAGAATGCTCCAATTTGAGTGACAAAAAAATAGACGAAGAAGAACAAATGTGTGTTCTGCAGTCTTTGGCAATAAAAGAGAAGAAGCTCCGAGATGAGATTTTCAATATGGAATGCAAGGAAAAGGAATATCTAAGTGCTCTCTCGAAGGTAAAAATTAATCAGAGTAATAAAGAAGAAATTAAAAAGCTAGAAGGTGATAATGATGCCACTCGAGCTGGTAGTTCTTTGAAATCTCGAAAAGAACAAAACGATAAGAAAAAGAAAATTTCACAATTGGAGGAGTATACCAAAAAACTTTGCGACTGTCTCAGAAGTATACAAAATAATCGCAAAGAATTGTCTCAAGAAGCTGAATATTTATCCAAAGAAATTAATGGATATGAAGATGATTCAGAATTGGTACATATTATGTCCAACTTTGAGAAAAAAAAATGTTTTCTCCAAGAACTTATTTTAAATTTTATAGAATATCTTTTAAATCAATTTACAAAATTTAATAAGCAATATTTGAATTTAGAAAGAATTTTGGGGGTTTTTTAAACCCGAAAGAAATCAAGAAAAAGGAAACGAATGTCCGTGTGGAAAACCAGCAAAAGTAAGATATTTTGAAAAACTAAAATGCTTTATCTATCCATGGAAAGTTTTGTAAATGTACAAGCAAAATTTAAGTCGTTTGAAATTTTGAAATTGAAAAGGGTTTTTCAATTTGTTTGTAAGATGCATTTATGATTCAGACTTCTGATCTACATCAATTTTTAAACTCGTGTTGTAAATCTTGTTTTGTTAAATAGAAGAAATTAATATTCCCGTAGAGTCTTTCTTTTCGAAATTCCTAGTGCAATAGCTGTACCGTCTGCACCTGTTCCGACTGGGAACAAGATTTGGAAATAGGTGGCAAAGAAAAACCAGAAGAACCCAAAGAATCAAAACTCGAGAACATAAAACTAGTGAGGAAAAAAAATCATTGTAGGTGTTTTCAGTCGTCTTCGGATTCTATTCAGAGTTCCCAATCCTTGGAAATCAACGATATTTACAAGTATTCTTTTAAATAATTTAATTTCATCAAAAACACCATCTTATCAAAACCTTTAGTATTTTTTGTTTACTTGGCTCCAATCTGGGTTTCTTTATTTTTTGACTTGTCCTATATTTTATTGATTAATAAAATTTAATTTAATTTGAAAAATCGCTGTTTTCTGAACAGTTGCAGCATTTCGAAAATGCAATCAGAAATGTCCATAGCAACGACATCGATACCATCAACTGTTGAAGACGTGATTATAGGAGATGAAAAAGATAAAGAAAAATTTTGCTGCCTTTGTAGTCCTGAAGATGATTGTCAGAAATTTTGCGAGATCTGCTTGTGTGAGTGGGAGCGTGAATATCGAACGAATCAGCAGCTATATTTAGGTACAGTAAAAGCATTGTAGATCTCATTTTATGTCATAAGAACATTTGAGAAACTTTAATTATGAATACAAAAAGTCCCAGACATTTTTTTTATAGAAATGAATCATAGAAACTTATTTTCCGTTGCACAAATGATAAAGTGTTTTTAAATTTCAATGATTAAATTTTATATTTTACAATATTTATTGAATTTAATACTTTATTCAATATTCTAATTAATATTCCATTTATTATTTTCTCTAATTTTCATTTTTGTCTCATTATAAAATATTTTTCAGATGACTATGATACATGTGATATGTGCGAAATTTGCAACCAAGAGAGATTCAGAGGAGGAACAGATTTGGGAATACCCACCGACAAAGAATTATGCAACAAGAGTTTTAAGGAAAGTTTACCAAATATTGTGAAACAATTGATACCTGAGTATGGGGAAAAAATGAAAGAAGAAATTCTCTATGACTCCAAAAATGTGCCTTCTTCAGTGGATACTTCACAACTTTCCAAGGTTTGGAAACAAATTTAAAACACAAATTATTACACAATAAGTGTTCGATTATTGCAAAATCAGGGTCAAACTAAAATTATAAAATTAAAATTTACTGAAAAGAGTTCCTAAAGCTTCCATATATATTGAATATTCATTTCCTCAATTTAAAAAAAGAAACCATTTTTCAAATATTTTATTACCTTTTAGAATCTTCAAATTGAAGAACTAAGGATTAACTTACAAAATCTACAAAATAGAAACAACGCCCTTCGAAAATGGCTCCACAATCGAAATTATCAGATAAATGTTAATTCTTCAAAGGACAACATTATTGCAGCTTTAATTGATGAAATAAAACAAAATCCAATTTCAAATCGACCAAAAATATGGAAGAAACCCCAGGAAAAAAAAGTCCCCGATGAAGAAATGCTAACGAAGAATTTAACAATCGGATTGTTTGTTTTGCTTTTAACTTTCTCGTCCCATTTGCTTGGGTTCAATGGCATTTTTTCTCTGTCTCTTGTTGTTAGGTTCCTCTTCCAAATTATATCTTTCCCTTTTCAAACGTGTATCCAAATTTATAGGTATTTTCCAATTCTCTATGGTCCAATTAGAGAATATATTTTCAATTACTCAGAAGTTTTTCTGAATAATTTTCAAAATAAGAATGCTATCGAAAATCATAAATTCGGTAGCTTCTTTATTTTTACCCGAATTTCCGCCTTTTTTGGATTAATTTTATTCCTCTTGATTCTTGGGACCTCAATCAGATTTTTATGTTCTTCTACTGTAAATTGTTCTTCTAGTGGAAAATTTTCAGATTCTCAACTTAGGATAATTGTTTCGTCAGCAGTAAAAAAGACAATGTTTCTTGTACGTCCCATAATATTTTTACTAATTTTTATCAAAAGCGTGCTTCTTTTCTCTCTAGCTCTTTCCACAAATCTTATCAATTTCTGCGTTCCAAGGAAGTTTAAAAATTTCTCATATCGCCTGATGAACTCATTTATCGACATGTTCTGGATATTATTTACAAGAAAATTTATTAACTGGTGCATTTCGAATTTTGTCTACATAATTTTCGGTTTTCTAGTGAATAAAATGTGGAATTTGGACGAAGCTAAAATCGACTTAGGCTTCTTGAGATTATTTTTCAATGGTAGTCTTTGTGAAACTTCAGAATTTGATCAGTCTAAAAATTTAATGGATGATTCGATCAGTGAATGGTTTAAACCATCAAGTTTCTTTTCTTTTTTAAATGTGACTGTTGAAAATATTTTCGAGTTTGCGAGATTAATTTTTCGCTCGTTTGAGATTAAGTAGTAAATTATGTACAAAAGGTTTGATGAATAAATGTATTAATAATTTATTTCTTGTCAGTTCTACTATTTACTATATTTTTACTTATAGAATATGCTACTTTTCCATTTTTCTGGATTAGGTGAATTTAGTATTATTTTTTAAAGAAGAGATCTTTTTAGCAAGATTTAATTTAAAGCATTTTTCAATTTTTTTATGAAGTTGTTAAAACTAAATGATTTTGATTCTAAAAGAAGATTTAATCATAATCAAGGGCACCCTCAACAGAGGCATTTCCTGTGCCAGGAAAAAGATAGGGAAATCCCTTGGTTTGTTCTATCACAGTTTCTAAACGAGATCCAACTGGTGAACGACTGTATCTGAGTGAACCTCCTGGGTGATGAATTCGCGAAATTTTTCGAATGAATACATGAGACGATGGAAAATTTTTCAAAAAAGATGCTTTGACTGGTGTTTGGAATCCATTTTCCAGACTTGAGTTTTGATTTTCTTGGGACAGTGGGGAAAATTGAATCATATTGCTCAGTGAATTTCTGAAATAGTTATTCAATAAAATAAAATTAGGAAAATGAGATAAAAATAAAAAGACAAGAAATTAATAATAACATAAAACAAACCTCTGCTTAACTGTAGAAATATGAGTTCCAAAAGTGATTGCTGGTGATATGGGGCGTGGTTGATTTTGATTTTTAGATCGATCTGGTTCATTATAAATTATTTTACCACTGATGGGTCTAATCATTAAAGTACTTAAACGTTTAGCACTTTTTTCCTGGTCATGTAGAGACAAAAGTCGCCTAGGTCCTCCATTATGTATACTTTCTTGATCATTAGCTGGACTGGAAGGTCGAATTGATGGGAAAGGAACTTTTGAGATAGTGTGATTCTATAAAATCATAAAAAAACAAAAAATTAAAAACCTTTGCAAATAATAAAATTAAAATTAAAAAATATAAATTCTTATAATAAAAAAAATCTTCCACAAAATTTCCAACTTTAAATAATATAATTCTGTAGATCCACAAAATTATAAAAATATAAATATAATATAAAAATTTAAAAATTCATATCAGAGATTGTTATAATATAAATCTCAAATATAAGAAATAATTCTCTTTTAAATTTCCAATTTCATCAAATTTTCCACTGTAGGATTTTGATTTGGTGTAAAATCAAGTTTACGGTCTGCTTTGCAAAAATTGCAAAATCTGGGAAGATTCGTGGCGTGCAATATGCAAACACACTTGTAATACATTCAAGACGAGTTAAAGTAGGGCAAATGTAGACAGTACAATTTATGTGCGGAAACGCTGGAAATGAATTCACTGATTAATACGATAATTTCCTTATTTATCAGAGAGCACGCCAGAGAAAAAGAGAAGGATCAAAATACAAGGAAATAAAGAATACCATCAAAATAAAAATTTCCAAAGAAGTCGAAAACTCTTTAAAAATTTTTGAAAATGAAGTTTCTATTTGTATTCCTGAAAAGAATGTTTAAATATTAAAAATTAAATTAAATATTAAAATCTAAATTTTCATTTAAATCTAAATTTTTCAAATATAATGGGGAAACGACGGTATCCATTCATTTAATTCTAATTTTTTCAAATATAATGAGGAAACGGTATCCATTCATTTAAATCTAAATTTTTCAAATATGATAATGAGGAAATGGCATCTATTCTTTTCTAGAAAGTCAATAAATTATTTTAAACAGATTCATATAAGTGACAACTTAAGAAATTACATGAAAGTTAAAATCTGAAGCGAATAAATTATAAGCTGGGCTAATAAACTTGATTCAAAGTTTGAATGATATGCATCGCTTATTCAACACGCGAAGAATTACACTTGCTGCGGCGTAACAATATAAAAAGACTATTATGCTGCAGGCAGATCAAGACTGGCACGCGACAATTTACATCCATCTGAATTCACGTAATAGCAACTCCTCTCCCAATTTATTATTCTTTAAGAAATCCTCATAATTATGTTCAAAACTTTGTAGAATATATTCAAAATTTCTCTTCTTCAAAATAATTCTTTATTTAAAATTATATTTCTTGAAATTATACATTTTTTTCATTATATTTAATTAAATTTCGTTAAAAATTTACCTAAGGAGTTTTCAAATTATTGTCACGATCAAAGGGATTATTATAATAATTACACTGAACTCTAAATCTAAATATAATTAAAAATATGTAAAAATCAAGAGAGAACTAGAAATTGTAAACTATTTTTGAAGACTAGCTCTTTCGTCCTCTATAGAATAAATAATACTTTGAAGATGAGAGGGGAAAAGTAATTTTTTAGTTTTCGGATCGGTATGAATTCGCCGAAATTTACAGGCTGAATGGCATTGTGGTGAATGTAATAAATATTTACTAGAGTCTTCCCACCATCGACGGACGTCGTTACGCCTTGCGTCTCGTACCTGTGTCAATAGAGAAATCTCATCACTTGAAACATGTTGACTATGTCTTGGACAAATGTGACTTTCCTTCCGTGTTTTTAGCATCGAGGAATGAGTTGGCGCAGCGATCCGATCAATTTGAATCTACATAAAGGAAATTTTGAATTAGTTAAAATTGAACGAAATTTTGAATTGTCCTTTCTCATAGGTGAAGCTTTTGTAATAGCGAAAAATTTTTTTTTTCTAGTAACTCAAAAACGGACTTCTTTTATTTAAAAATAATTTGCTTGCTTTAATTTACTTCAGTTTAGTTGAACTTTGCTTTATGGAAAAGTTACTTTTATTAAAAAATTTTTTGTCTTGGGTCAAGGTTTTTCCTTTGGTTCTTTCTTCATCTAAGAAATTGCTGAAAATAAAACCTTAGCACGTTTGAAGCTTCTCCGACTGGTAGTTGAAGTTTGTCGAACCGTGGGAAGAACTTCTTCTTTCTTTTGATGTTGTTTGCTGGGATCACCGAATAAGCCTTTCGACTCTGCGACTTTAATCATAAAAAGGGAATCAAACTGCATCATTTCTTTTCGTTTTATAAAAGCTATATAGCATCCTTCTTCCAAAAGACTGTCACAGTTTTCCCCATACATATCACCAACACTACTCACTTCAAATAAATCGCTATCTGGGATCTGCAATTTAATTAATTGATTACTAACAAATTATTTATTCGAACTATTAAAAATTAATTTTGAATGAATCGATACGTAGTTACATTAATTTCTGAGTAAGTTGACATGGAAACATCTTCCTCTTCATCTATACTCTGCAGTATTTCCAGTTCTAAACTCGATTGCTCATACGACTGCCTTCTTTTTCCTGGCCTTAACGATTTTGGCGATCTTTCTCCAGTTTCTTTTGGAATTTTTTTCTTGACCTGAAAACTATTGAAATTAAAAGAATTGGTCCTATTAAAATTTAGTACTCAGCGATATAAATTAAAATGACATTTTAATTAAACCTACAGAAGATTCTCTGGCGTATTTCTCCTTCGCTATTCCGTTAGCATATTCCACAACCTGGTTGACCATTTCTGTTGTTTCCGAGGGCAATATGGAGTGGACTTCATAAATTAGTAACTGGACGTTTGGTTTGGTGAGGGCGTATTTTAAAGTTGCTAATTGATCAGCTAGAAGTAATCTAGGTTGTTTTAGTTCATTATCATCATTGGTTAAGGATTCTAGAAGAACAGTGTCTCCTCCTCGAGCCACTGCCAAGTCCACAATGTCATTTACACCAGTGAAACTACAATGAGGAGTCGCTAAAATTATCGTGGCTCTTTCCAATTCTGCTGAAGCTGGTGGAGAAACGTACCTAAAAATTTATAAATCGATATTAAAATCAAATTAAAGGTGCTTATAAAAATGCTCCATGTATTGATAATAAAAATAAATTTAGAAAAAGATTGTGTTTATTCTGAGGAAATAAAAAATTAAATGATTAGGGTAAAATTAAAGTTTGTTACTTTTCTGAGAAGATTCGACATTGCTGAAGAGTTACTCCCAAGAGGCGTAAATAAGTTTCATATTCGCAACGCTGATCACCAGTGCCAAAGGCCAAAAGTCTTCCAGCACCTTCAATATCAGCCAAAAGACTGGCAACATATCCAGTGTGTCTTGGGGCAATACATTGTGTTAAAATCACTGGTCCACAAAGTTTTCCCAACCGAACTGCTTTTGCCAGGCTCGCTGTTCCCAAGCAAAGGGACCTTTCCTGACGAGAATTGACTCTGCTTTATTTATGTATAAAACTTCAGGTTCAATTTGTATATTTATATAATATGTTATTACATGATACATGCATAAAGGATAATAAATTGAATAAAAAATAGTTAAAATATTAATTTCGTTCAATTTTGATGAATAAAATAAAATAATTAAAAATTCAATCATACCAAAAAGATAAAACGATGACTGCGAACTAAATCAGACGTAGCCAGTTTCTCTCGACTTTTTTCATGAAAATTGATAACTTTCGGACAAATTGGATCAAAAACAAAATCTTTTTCACCCAAATCAGCTTCTTTGCAATCAGCACAATGTCGAAAGCCCAATTTTTCCATTTCTTCTATAAATTCTTTTTTGTTGGGTATTTTTAATGAATTCACCCATCCTGACCCAATTGCACCTTCTTCACTCCAACAAATTCCCTCTACAGATTTTAAATGGGCTGGCAGTAAATCATCTGAGGAAAATAAGTAATATTTAAAAAAATATATTTCTTGTTTTAAAACCTTAAAAAAATTAAGTGCAAAAAATATTTAAAAATTCGACCTAAAGTTAAAGCAGAACCACCAATTCTCAATCTTGAAACGCTGGCAGCCAAATGTGTTTTAGTTTCGAGAAGACTGTCTTCCACATCTTTTAATCCTGCTGAATGAAAAGCTTTTTCTCGTTCTGCAATAGCTTGCTTACTTCCAAGGCGAGCAAATTTTCTTCCCTGCATATCGTACAATAAAAGCCAAACTATTTTTTCATGATTTCGATGTTCTTTGTAGTGGTACCAAAATCCGACGTCTTCTAATGCGTGATTCAAAACGTGTCTATCTGAAAAATTTATATTTAAATCTTTCTTTCTTGTGAGATATATATAAAAGAAAAAGAAAATGCAGGAAACATTTAAAAATAAATAAATATAATTTCGGCGATCTTACATCTTAAAACGTCATAAACCAAACCAAAAACACGTCTCATTTCAGCTTCATCAGCATAATTTTGTGGAGGATCTTCTTTCTGGAGAACTTTTGCAGCCAAAATAATATCTCGAATTCGCCATCCTGGCTCAATACAAGCTTCAGTCATAGAGCCACCTGCTCCTGAAATTGCAGCTAAAGAAGAAATCGATTCATCTATTTTTCCTTTCTGTGGTCTCAGAGGAAAATTTCTTTCTCTAGGTTCCCATTCGTATTCTTTCTTATTCTCTTTTGGCACGTTTTTCGACGCAGAATCCATTCTGTATTAAATGATTAGATTTTTATTAATTTGAATATTTGAATATGCTAATATTCTACTTAGGAGGTTTATATTAAGGAATGTATATAAAACATTAAATGTCAAGATGTCAAGTTGAAAAGAGAAGCAAATGACTGGTTATGATAGCAGATTTATTTTACGAAAACTGGATACCTTGATGATAAATCGGACATTATAATGCAAATGTGTCATAAAAAGTTTTAGGAAGATATTTACTAGTGTAGATTAATTAAAAAATTTCAAATAAGAAATACCAGAGTTGAACAACCGGGAGCATTTTGAACTTTGCTCCCGTTGTCTGTGCAACACATTTCGATCAATCGAAATTATAATAGGGTAAGAGCACCAATTCTCGGTACCCCCTCCCCCCGAATTTTTGGCACCTCTCTCTAATTTATTAGATAATACGACTGTTTAGATTGTTTTGCTTTAATTAATTTAATTCTACCATCATTTTTACGCATAATGCATATATTAGTTATTCACTCCAATCAAATGTTGATCCAAAATTAAATAAATTCACTTCAGTTTTTGGCATGCCAATAATTGGTCTAAGGTGCCAAGAATTGGTTCTCTCACCCTAAGAAACATATTTTTTTCAGAAATAAAATATTTGCCAAATTTTAACTTTAGACAATAATAAAAAATATTTAATTGTTGACAAAATTTTGAAAAAAAATTAATTCAACAATTAAACATTTTTTTAATAAAAAAATTAAACAAGAAAAACTCACTCTTTTTCTTCTGGATTTCTATCTACTAGTCGTTGAAGTTCAACAAGTCGATAATAAACTTGATGTCGCCATTCTTCATTACTTGGAAGAATTAATTCATCCAATTCCTTGCGATGTTCTTCATCATCAATAAAATTAGGAGGTCGGATCCATTTTGAGAGTACAGCACGAAAAACTTTCGCATAAATTGTGAATAAACTCGATTTTCTCAAACTACTTTTATCACAGGCAAAATTTTTCCTTTCTTCAGCTTCTTTCTCAAATGAACAAAAATCTTGGGAAAGTTCCTGCCATTCCTCTTCATTGAAATCAACATTGGTGGTGTCATCCATGTCCTCACTAGTAAAGATTTTTATTTTGAAGTATTAAGAATAAATCGGAAAATTAGTATTAGTTTTAATCTAAAAAATATTTAATTAAAGATGAATAGCAAAAACAAAGTTCCATTTTAGCCAACAAAATTAGTAAGTTAACTTTCTAAAATTCCCTTGAATTATTTTTTATTATCTATTTACTAATTCTTTTTTTTGCATAATTACCTTTTCTTTGATTCAGAAAATTTTTCATGATTAAATAAAATTTGTTTGGATTCGATAAGAATTTGCTCAAGAGCTGCGATATTCATTTTCAGCAGCAGTGAAAATGAAGTTAAATAAAAATTAATAAACTGTTTTATTAATTATCTTCAATTCTAATAGTATATTTAATATGTAATCAAAAATATAAATATGAAAAAAATTATAAATACTGTTAATAATTTGAAATGTAGAAATTCAAATGAATTAAATTTCAGCCCAGTTCTGAATTTCTAGGTGTGATTAGAATAGAACGAACGTGATTCGAGAAACTCAGAAGGGCGACTGAACGAGTTAGGTATATTTTTGGTATAAGCACCTTTCGTGAAAAATCGGCGCCGTCTTAGTAATTATGGTACTTTTTATTCTCTTGTTTGTCACGTAGAAAGTTAAAAGCAGAACTGAAGGAGGCGTTTAGTTTTTTGATATCAGCATCGCGTGCTTCGAAATCATCCCGCGAAATAGCTTATACTGCACTCTATTCACAAATATATCTCTATATTCATACGAACTCGTGAATTCTTCTATGCGGAATGTCCCTGGATGTCCTACTCTATTTTTATATTTGGCTTGACACAATTTTCTCCACACTTTCTTCGCGAATCGATGTCAAAATCGTATATATTCACTTCATATCCTTTTAACTTGACTCCAAATAGAAAAAGAAACATCAAAATAATTGTAATAAAAAATTATTTTGTGCATAATTTCTTCATGCTTGAGTAGTATTTTTAAATGAATATTCTTATTCTCTTAATTAGAAAAGAGAAACAAGTCTGACTGCAATTGAAAATATAAATATATTTCACTCTATAATATAATATAAATATACGTATAAGTATAACAAGTAGATAACGTAAAAATATTTGTACGCGACTATTTGTAAAGTCGTTAATTTTCTAAAAGTCTCAAAGGTATTGAAAAATATTAATAAAACGAAATCTTAAAATCAAGCCGAAGGTTGTGCAAAAACCTGGCTTACTTTCATTTTTTGCTTAAATCGACAAAATTAAAACTTTAATTAAAATAGATATTTTTATAATCCTTTATGATTCAATGAGAATTATAAATACATAATAAATATATATTATTCTTAAAAATCTATGATCCTAGTCAATTTCACTTATATATTATAAGACACGTGAGGTTAATAAAAGCCATTCTGTTACTTCAGACACTTAGGCAATCCATTAAGGCCAATTTTCTTGCTTTACTCTGAAAAAATATCCCCGCTAAAAAACTTGAAACAGATTCCGAAGTTTAGTACGAAAGGATATATCTTTAAATTGAAAGGCAAAAAATTGGCCCCCGGTCGGATTCAGTAATTTTAAAATGTGGCAGTTTCATTGTCTGTTTTCTGAAGTATAGAAAACTATTCTCTGTTCGGTTAGTAAAATTAGGTTTCCCTCTCGAAAACGAAAGAGGGACTGGACATTTCTAATTCCATGTTTCAGACTTCTTGGAACTCGATTATTTAAATAATGAAGATTTCATTATGTTGATGTGATTTTTCATAAATCGCTTCTGTCAACAAGCAATTCGTGTTGACTCAGTTGATTCCTTTGTACCTGGTGAAGAGATTGTACAACACACGGAGTGTTGACTTCAGATCTAAATTGACCACGTCTATAATTAGAAAGAAATTATTTCATATTAGTCAAGTAAAAATACTAAAGAAGCATACAAAACAAGACACCAAAATCCACTTTTTAATGTATTTTTTTTGCTCTAGAATTTTTATCTCCTGTATTTGTTTGCAAACCAGCTTTGTTTTCGAAAAGACACTATTTTATTTAAAAATTATATCTCTGAGTTACTAAAAAACACCTATCTCCAAAATGGATTATGGTGGATTTTATTTTATATTTTTCCAGACATTATTGTGACATGATTTCCGTAGGAAATGCTCATGTTGCAATAATTAAAATTATTTTGTATTTGTAGTAAAAAAGTCTACCTTCGGGTCTGGCTTTCGGCTTTGGTAAACCAATATCTTGCATAAGTTCAAAAGCAAAGGAAACATTGTGGACCTTTTGGTCATGAGTCTTTGGAGTCAAATGGAAACTTCCCAAGGGCACGAAAAATCCTTCAAGAAGTCCTAGTAACAAAGTTAGGAAAACTCCGTCGTGGAATTGCGAGTCCAAATCCGTTACTTCCAAGTGAACTTTGCTCAGATGCTTGTTCACAAATGTTACTAAAGACTGAAAAAACTTAAATTTTAGTTCCCTGAAGAAGATCCTTATTTTATAAATTGTGTTCTAAAGAAGAGAACAAGTTTGAATAGTTTAACTCAAGGGAATAAATAAATACCCTCTTGACGACTGCCAATTTTTCAGGAGCTTGATCGAATAAAGTATCAAAAGCATCTCTTTCGCAGCGCATTCCCACGTCATCATATGTGGTAGTGAGATCTTCTTTCACAGTTCTGTGAGTCAATTGTCCATCCTTCTTTTTTACAACGACAACGTTAACTGAAACTCGTTCCGGCAATCTAACAGGTGCTCGAAATTGACGTGCTAAACCAACCAGAAGATGTAGAATAGAGACGATGTTCTTGGAATGCACGGACTCGACGCTCCATTTATAAGGTGGATAACGTCCCAGAACGTGATTAGCAGCATGAAGTACGACCTCTAATTTCTGCTTTTGTCCCTCCTCTGATTGAGTAACCTCCGGAACGTCTAATTTTCGTCCCGTCAATTTTTCTACGAAATAATTAACATTTTTTTCAAAGTTAGATTTTAGAAATTTTTTTGTATACTAGATATAAAAGAGAAGTGTCTTTATTGTAGAATTACCTAAAAGTTTCTGAAGCACCTGGCCATCATAAAGATCTTCAGCAATGTTCTTTACGATGATTCGCTGATTAGCTAATTCGTCGTTGATCCAATCAATTATGACGGAAATAAGTTCGAGTACTTTTGGATCTTCGAGGGATTTTGGTTCAATCATGGAACGCTCTTCGTTTTCATCGATATTGTATTCTTCGGGAGGTAATTCAGGATTTGCGGCATACCCAGGCGAATCTATGGCATATTTTCCTTCTTCTTGTACTTCTTGGACTGAAATATAAAATGGAATTGTTATTTAAAATACCATATTTGAGAATACTTTTGGGAATAATTTTAATAATATTTTTCAATAATCAATAGCAAGTTTAAAAACAATCATACTAGAGAAGTGCAGTTCGTCAGTTCGAATTTTCAATGCAAATTGGTGCCTTTTCGGCCAGGTTTAGAACATTAAATTTTTCGAAATTGAGTTTAATTCAAGAAGAAATTGAAGCTTCTAAGCTCTCTTCGAATGCAAGATTTCTCTAAATCGAAATTATTCAATTGATTTTGAAATTAAATCCATCTGAAATGCAATTCTAATTTGGAAAATCCGAATCATTGATTCGAATGTTCCATTCGGATTGTCCAAATTAGAATTGCATTTCAGATGGATTTAATTTCAAAATCAGCTGAATAATTTTGATTTCGAGAAATATTGCATTCGAAGAAAGCTTAGAAGCTTCAATTTCTTCTTGAATTAAACTCAATTTCGAAAAATTCAATGTTCTAAACCTGGCCAAAAAGGTACCAATTTGCATTGAAAATTCGAACTGACGACTCTAAATCATACCTACAGGAAAAAAAAAAAACGTGAAACTTCAAAAAGTCACTAATCTTATAAAACATATAAAAATTAATTTTGAACAGCACAATGATCTCTGAATAAATTGAAACTTTCTATATAATTAGAGATTATACATGAAAGCCAAATTTAATTAAAATAAACACTTTATTTTTATATCAAAGATTACGTTCTGTCCTTATAAGGAAATCACCTGATTCCATAACACCCACAAGGAAATTGGAACAGTCATTTAAATTTTTTAAAATATCCTACCTTCCTTGATGCGTTTTTTACGTCCCAGTGTCCCGATTTTGTCCCAAAAACTCTCCTCTTTATCATCTTTTTTTGCTGAAATAGGTGGACGAGGTGATTTTGGACGAGGAGACGCCATGGCTGTGTTGTATGGGAAACGAATCACGTCATCATGAACACAAACGAATAAACGTCATCGTCGAGAATAAACACATGTGTTCATGCAGCTGTATGTCGTATAATGTACGTATACAAATGATATGCAAACGTACACTGAACCATATTGAACAGAATTTTGAATTTTCAAAGAAATTTTCAGGGACAACAGTTCCTGATAGGTACAGCCCTGAAATGCTAACATAACCTAACTTTTGAACGTCACTTTGAGGTTAGGACACTTGTAAAATACCAAATAAACAACAAAAATCTTCTTAAAATGTCGGTTTTTGTACGTCTCTGCGAGAAAAATGCTCTTTCCGCGATAAAGAGAACTCCAAATTTATGTGCGACTTATGTAGCAGAATCAAAGGCACCCACGGTTGATGGAAGTGTAGATTCGGGTAAGTTTTTTTCATAATTTTACTTTTCCACCTTACATCCCTTATATCAACATGAATTAATTTATTTGTTTTCATAGTTTTTCTCCATATAAACATAAAAATCAATACCTATTTCTTCTGTGAATTTATGTTTATGCAAAATCTGTCAGAATTTCAAATTCAAACATTAAATGTATATTGTTATTTTAAACACATTTTTAATTTTGTAAATCATCGCTTTTAAATCACATAATCTGGATTTTGTCGTTTCTTCTAAAGTTAGTTACTGCCAGTGTTGGGGAGTAACTCGGTACAAGTAACGAAATTCCTGAAAAGTTACAGTAACAGTAACTTTTGCTGTAACTTAGTTACTTTTTTAAAGAAGTAACTTGTAACGTAACTTAGTTCCATTTTATCAGCAATTTGTAACTTTAATTTTAGTTTCTTTAAAGTTACTTATATACAAAATTTAAAAGTAAACGTGTTTAACTATGGCAAAATTTCGAAAATGTTTCTTATTTTCTTGCCCCAGATTTTTTTGTAAACTTTTATTAATATATTATTATCGAAATACAGTTTCTGACTTTAATAAAAATAAAGTAACTTTAAGGGAACTTGAAGTTACTTTAGCCAGTAACTGTAACTGTAACAAGTCACTTTACAGTTTTGTAACTTGTAACTGTAACGAGTTCTTTTTTTTTGAGGAACTTCCATCAACACTGGTTACTGCTCCTATATATCGGTATTAATTAAAACGACAGAGCAATAGCTTCAAACTTTTCATAATAAATACAAATATGTTAATTATGATTTCAGAGGGTTTTCGAATTTTGACTATAATACCAAAAAAAGTTGAAAAAAAGGAAATAAAGGAGCTGAAGTTCAGAATCTTGCCTCCAAGAGCAGAACAGATGCCAGTAGACCAGGATTGGCCCTCGGTTTGGCCCGGACCTAAAACTTTTCACCCAGCATCCGTCCCTCTTCCTGTTAGGCAAGGATATCCTCTAAACCGACAAGCACCATTGGGCAAATTCGCCAACGCCGAATTGATGAAAATCCCAAATTTCTTGCATCTTACACCGCCAGCCGTTCGAAGACATTGCGAAGCCATAAAACAATTTTGCAACGAGTGGCCAGTTGGTTTAGAAACTGAGGAAAAATGTGACAAACACTTTCCCCTCGAAGTCATCACAAGCGATTACGTTTATTCTTCTCCTACAATTAGGGATCCTCTTTCGAGAATTGTAAACTTGAGGGTAAAACTCTCTGCTCTCAATTTAGATACGCACGCTAAAGACAAAATTCTTAGATTATTGGGAAACAGATATGATCCTGAGACTGATTACATTACGATCACGACTGATCGATGCCCAACGAGGCAGCAAAACATGGATTACGCTCATTATCTTCTTACTGCTGTGTATCATGAATCATGGGTTAGTTCTTTTATTTTTTGGTTTCTAATCATTTGAATACAAATTCAGCTTCTTGTTATTGAGTAAGTTTTGAAATAATTTGGTCTTAGGAAGACTAATTCGATAATTTTTTTTTTGTTTTAGAGAGTAGAGCCATGGGAGGCTGAGAAAAGTGAAGCCGATATGGAGTATTACGACTGGGACAAGAGCAAAAGTCGGGAGAGTTTGGTTACTGTTTATTGTTGGCCTGAACCACCAAAAGATATTGATTATCAAATCATTCCTCATGCCACCGAATATAAAGTTGCGGTTTCAGATCTTATAAACGTTGGCGAAGACGAGTATTCTGTAAATAGATACAAGGAAGCTGTAAAAAACCTGTTAAATTTAAAATAATATTTGAATAAATAAAGTAAATTAAGTACAGAAAATTAAGTTAATATTTGTTTTGACTTGCGAATCCCTGAAATAAATTAAATTTGGAATCCAGTCGAAAATTGTAGGAAATAACAGGATATTTTGTTACATAGATAATTTCGGATGATTTTAAAACGCTTCGGAGCTTGATTCGTAATAAGGAATAACTTAATAAAACGGTATTACGAAAATCACAGTGAATAAGATTAATGGATAATTAGATCTATGGTGAGTCAAGCATTTTTTTTTTGTACCAGGGTAATTTTCGTCACAGAGGAAGCACGCAAATGATGATAAATTCGAACGCGATCGCAAATCCGACTCCGTGACGAAGAAATTTACTGAAGCATTGACAATAAATCACCCGCACGCGATACATTTAGTATAAAAGAAAACGCAATTTAAGAGAGGATCTGCAGTGCGTTATTTATTCTGGAGAGTTTGGTTTTTTCTTGTTGCGATGGATAGTGATAAATTGAAATTTACAAGGTTTGGAGCATGATCACCATCTACAGTGTAAGCTTTTAAAAATATTTAAATCCCTTTTATCAGATTTTTGTTTTTAGAAATTTATTACCATTATAAGACGGTATAATTTATTTAGATAATGATAATGATAGACGTTAATTTTTTGTAACAAAGTGGAATATATAATTTAGAAAAGCACACTCTGGATATTCGTACTGGTGGCTACGGGGATCGAAAGGATTTTAGGAAAAATGCAACTTGGGGAGCCTTATTCACCAAATGATTCAGAGAACATAAGATTGTACCAAATGTTCAATCCATCTCCACCAATTTGCAGAAATTTAAATTTTCTCCATCAGCCTTATATTTGTCAACTGGTGAATCGATTTAAAAATATTCCACGAATTTCGAGCAACCCTCCTTTTTTACCTTCCCAAGATTATTCGATTAATTCACCCACCAATCGGCAGGCGAGAAGCTATTATGGATCGTTTGGACATGGAGCACCAGCTGTTCCAACTTATTATCCGTAAGTTTAAATAATTTGTATAACTTAATTGAATAATTTTAGTCAAAATATTTTAAGTTTGAAGAACTTAATAAAATATTTGCTGTAATTATCGCTTTGTAAAAAGAAATAATTACTTCTGTTTTAAAAATTCACAAAGTATACTAAAAATTCTCTTCGTTTTTTTAATCCAAATTATCGTTCCTAATTTTTTTTTTCAATGTAAAAAAATTTCCATCCTTACCATCTGATATGGAAGAAATATATCTTTACTAAGTCTTAATTTTTTTTCAGGACTTTCGATCCAATTAGCGTGCTTGCTTCGCTCGCATTCTTAGCTTTTCTATTGCAATCTTTTGCTTCGCTATTCGATAGATCAAGATCTATTATTCCAACAGTTGTTAGCAGCAGTAGACATTCCTCTTCAGAACTCGACGAGGGCTTAGAAGAACGCGTAATGCGTGCTTTGAACGAATACGTAAGTAGGAAAAATATTAATTAAAAAAATTAGCTTTCTGAACATTTTTAAACAATGCTACATTTTATTAAAATTTAAAAATCATTGAATTTGAGAGTACCTAAAATTTTACAAACACTTTGAAATTAATACACTGAACGCACGGTTCTTTGCCGAGCGAAATACTGCTTCCAGGAAGTAGTTTATACATATTAACACATTCAAATTTGGGCAAGGGGT